>JAXGGA010002903.1:0-112315 GCA_038373865.1 Uloborus plumipes
TATTTAAATGGTAATTTAATGGCATTTAAATCAAGGCTTTACCTTCCCCACAAACTATGCAAAAACATTAATTTGTTGAAATAAAACTTATTGAAGTCACAGATTTACACTATCGGTGAGGATATAGATTTCTATGCATTCTGTGTGATCAAAGATAGCAAGCGAAAACGCTCAACTAAAGTTGTTAATTTTGTTCATAAAATGTTACTCGCCAAAAAAGTGATAAAAATCTTTCTAACTTTATTTTTAACAATTAAAGCAAGAGTTTTGAAAATAACTGAGATATTATTACAGACTAAACTTATCTATGGAATGTTATTGGTCCTCCCTTAACCGATTTTCTTTGCATCCAAATGCACAACATTTAGAAACCATTTTACTTCAAAACAACAGTTCATCTTCATAGAAGTACATGCTATGATCCGCTACGGTGGTTGTAGATCACGTGGTTAAAGCCAGGTAGGTTCTGGCGGCGGAAAGGTTACCACATACTCTCTCCATGTATCTTTACTCTGTGGTAACACTATGATATTCACAGGAGAATCGTACTTTTTCATTCTAGGATTTTTTATATTTTTTCATCTCATTTTTGCATTTTCTGGACCAACGTTTCGGGGGGGGGGGGGGTTGTCCCCAAAATACCCCCCATAGTTACGCCACTGCCTGAAAAGTTGATAAGGTGCTCTACCTGCTCATTTCTGATATGTCACAATGATTTGACATCCATTGGAAGGTCACACTTTCCCTGTTGAAACAGTTTCATTTCAGAAATGGACATATTGGATTTTTATCACTTTAAATTTGTAGGTGACAAAATAGCTACTTGTGAATCAATAAGAAACACAATTTTTAATTCATGACTGTTTTGTAAGCTTCCAATTACAAATGATATAGTCGCTATATACCGTCGAAATTGTCACAATACTTCCCAACCGGATAACTAACACTGAAAGTTCTCGCGACAGCATTTTTTCTTTTACATCTTCAGTTGAACCATTTGTGTACACATAAACCTGTTTTCATGAGGGTATTTTTTATGAAGCTGCATTTTCAGAAGCTGCATTTGCAGAAGCCAAAGCTGCATTTTTTTACTCATTTGAGAACAAAAATTCGGAAGAAACAAACACATGCGCCGGATTTGTTTACGCAGTAGCGTGGCGCCCCGCCGTCTCGTTGCCCATAACAACGTCTACAGTAAAGATTGCAGCGATTCTGGCGGAAAAATGAAATTTTATCGCCGTTTTTAGGTGTTGCCACACGTAGGAGATTTCTCTCCTTCTTCTAGCTCCATGGCTAGAGCGCTGACGAAAGGCGAATATTCGTCGCGTTGTCATGGGAACGAGTTCCGAAAACCGGTTTCGCCAAGGAGGTTAACACTGTGGAGGTTAAGGGGATCAGCTAAATCTATGCAATCTAAAATTGGCAACGAATTCTCACCGCCGCCAGAGGACGCTGCTCGACAAACGCTCCCTATCTCCTAACAAGCGCCTGCATCCTAGGATGGCAAGAGCACGTGACTTCGTGATGCATTATGTTGGTTTTGTTGACAGCGCGAAGTAGTGGCGTAGGAAGGTTTGGGCGAGGGGGGCGGTCCGCCCCGGGTGCTAGCTTTGACGAGGGTGCCAAAAACTGCCTGTTCTGTGTTTGAATTTTTGTGCAAAATTAAAAAAAAAAAAAAAAAAAAAAAAAAAAAAACAGCACGTATTGCTCAAAAGTGTGCCTGAAAACAAGACGTAAACTTTCTGAAATATCGAGGTTGAGGGGGGGGGGGTTGTCGTACGTAAAAAGGTAGCAGTGACTTTGGTCAGACATTTCAATTCCATGTTTTACAAAAGGATCACATGTGACAGAGATACCGAAAGTGAGTGCCGAGATACGTAGGGGTGCCTCAGCGACAGATGAGGGGTGTCGCGAAAAACTAATAGATGAAATTCAAGAACTTACATGAAACTGAAATACTAGTTATGATCTTCAATTTTATACTCTTACCACTTCTATGATATTTTTTTAATCCGTAAAGATATACATTTGTGATTTGTGTGCATGTATATTTTACATTAGGCAACTTTGGGTGCTGTTAGTCAAAGTGTGGCGTAACTTGAAAAAGTTCAATAACCTTTGACATAGGGTGCACTTTTTCTGGGTCCAAAAAACTCAGTGGCATAGTCAAGGAGGGGATCCCCCCCCCCCCCCAGGTATCTTAGTCATTTATGTGGTAATACATCATGTGGAAATGATATTTAGTAAATTTTTCTTTCTTTTTTTTAATTTCATTTAACTTTTTTCTTATGAAATATTATTTTTTGAAATGTTTTTCTGTGTGTGTTCAGTAAGTACCCTTTGCTAATCCCCTCCTCTTCCCCGAACGCTTAGAAATAATGGACATGTTCTCGCTTAATATTTAAAAAAAATAATTAGAGGAAAAAAGCAGACACTTACAAAGAACTATTTTAAAAAGACTAGAAGAGAGAGATAGCAATGATTCCCACCTAAAATAGCACCCCTCCTTGCAGTCTTCAGGCTTCAACTGCCTGTCATTGATTAGAGCGAGAATATTTGATAAAATCCTTTGGATAGAATTGATCTTTTGGCTTTTTTAAAAGCCCACCCAAACCCCTTCTCTTACATCGATTACTTCGATTACTTCGATTGCGAATGGGGTTCGATATTTATTGCGAACAGCCACAGCTTGGTAATGGTACTTCCGTAACAAACGTGAGCAGAGCCTAAGGCCCTAACGAATGAAGACGTCTGAACTGATAATGGCCATTGTCCTAATGAGAGGATAGATTTTTACTGTTCAACTGTCACCGTTGGATACATTGTCGATGTCCAGTCTTTCGTCTGCGGCACGACCCGGGATCCAGGATTGCCCGTTGTCCGAGAGCTCACTTCCATGGTCCCTCGGGCTGGACATTACAAACCAGACTGCCAGACGGCGCACACTAATCACCAGACAACGGCAGTACTTTGAATTTTCGGCTTTTTATCCATGAGGATACAGGGACAGCAACTTGTCAAAGAAAATTCATTGGCACTTTCCTTTGAAGCTTAAAGATAGATGACTTCTAAATGTCCTCTATCCTCTCCTTTTTTATGATTCGGTCTTTCTGTGCTAATTTGGGAATCAATGGGGTGCTACGGGAATCAATGTAAATGATACTGAATCTGTCATCTTTTTAAATGCTGCTATGGGAAAGAATTTTTTTTTTTCAACTGGATTTGGTGTAAATCTTCGATTGACATTATGAATTAAATATGATTTTCATCCCACGAAAATAGGTGCCGTATTCTTTGAGAAATAGGTTTAATCGAATGCAGCACTTACCAACTTGCCAAATCTGTCACTTTTTAAAGACTGCTATTGGCAAGAATATTTTTTTTTAAATTGGAATTTTGCTCAAACCATCGATTAACATTATGAACTAAATATATTTAATAAATATTTTTAAACTAATAATTATTTTGTCTACTAAATATATTTAATTAATAACAAAATTAAATACTGACATAATTAATTTTTTGCCTCATGCTTAATTTATCAACAATTTAGAGAACTGATTCTCAACAAAAATTATATCGTACAATGCAAAGAAAATGTCACATACAGTAGAATATATGTCAAATTTGACAAGTAGCTAGATGCGGTCGATTAAACATCTTTCTTAAAAAATACGGCAAAATTTCAGTGGGATCAAAGTCATATTTAGTTTATAATGTTAATCGATAGTTTACACCAAAATTCAGTTCAAAAAAATTGTTTTCTTTTCCATAGCAGCATTTAAAAAGATTACAGATTCAGTATCATTTACATTGATTCCCGTAGGAGATAGGAAGCGTTTGTCGAGCAGCGTCCTCTGGCGGCGGTGAGAATTCGTTGCCACTTACAAACTAGTGCATCCGTAGAACATTTCTCTCCTTGTTTCTACTCCGTGGGTTTCGCGGTGAAAAGTTCGCATCGCTCGCTTGGTTTACTCGCTATCTGAATGGCGCTTAATTGGACTTCCAGTAGCGATTGCAATTTGCGATCGCCTCGAAGCAATTGCAATGGTGTTTCACTTGAATTCCTGCCTTGGGGGATGTAAAAAAATTAAGTAGACCGTTGCGCTCTCTACCGGTAGCGGAATTTTGTTACCAAACTGCTATCGCGGAGATTTCTCTCTTCGCTGCCGTTAGCTCTATTCGAACACAAGTCATGATTCTTGACGGTGACCGCGCACTAATTGCCGAACAATTTTGATTTTACGTTGTGGCTATTGAACCTTTAATTTTAAGGTACGATAGCCATATTCTTATTGCGCCGGGCATACGTCATTGATGACGTGCCACCAGAAAAGGGGGGGGGAGGCAAAAGGTTTTCGCCGCCATTTTCACAATTTTACGGTTTGAATGTTGCATTGATGAATGAATTTTTAAGCATTGTATTATTGTTTTAAGAAAACATTGAGAATTTTAAACTAAGGAATTAAAACTACTTTTTGGATTAAATTTTCGCCTGAAATACAGCTCAAAGTAAGTAATGATTTAAATTCTTGTTTCACAATGTATATTACCATGTGCTAGTGTGCATGCTTGGATTTTCCGGAGAAGAGTAATTTTTTAATGAAATGATTTATGTTCTTTTCTCACCAGTTTTACACGCTGTTTTGTAATTTTAAACAAGGAAACATTAAGTCCATTTTCGTAGAAGTATTGTTTGAAAATAATCCTGTAAGGTAGGAAAAACCTGTTAAAGCGAATTATTATACATTATGTTCCACGAGTGTTTTTCATCGTGTTAATGTTATTCTTCCTAAAGTAGTGCGAACAATATTTTATGTTCTTAATAGAGCTGCCCCGGATATTTGGTGGTTCAGCCTAATACTTTACTATTCTTCTACTGATGTTAGTCTTGCTTTTAAGTATTACCGGAATCTTATAATACATTAAAAAACCATAACATTACCAACTCATTTGAACATGAAGCAGTAACTGGAAAATCCAAATTCAAAAAATCGCAAATATTAAGTGTTCAAAAATAGGTGAAGTCAACTAACTGCTAAATTTTTATATAATATGTAGCTAAGAAACATTTGATCACCATTTCAACAAATTTTCAAGAAATGTTGTGGAATATTTTTTCTCTGTGTATGATTTGGCTAAGAATTAACTACTACTTCCACTGCTCTCACTCCCCGCCGCCAGTGTGTCGATGAGTCAGTAGCTCTCTGGAAAACGAGAGAGGCAGAATGCTGAACCACCGTTATGTAATAAAAGAAAGTTAGTTGAAAATTTCTGCCTTCTCTTTTCACCTACACCAATCAAGCATTAGATGATTAGTTTGCATTTGTTTTTATGGTGCAGCGACCGAAAAAGGATTTTGGATTCGCAAAAGTTGTAGAGGTAAAGTGAATGAGTAAGAGTAATTTGAATTGTATTTCTTTGCCTTATTACTTAGTTAAAAATGAGTGATAAAGATGAATCTACAGTTGAAGAGCGAAACTCTGTTGTGTTTAAGAAAAAGCGAGCTGGATTAAGAGCAGCAACCAGCAAGCTTCTTACAAAAATTCAAAATACGTTGGCTGCTGTTTTGAATGATGCATACACATTGGACATCCAATGTGATGAATTGCTAACCTATTCCGATCAGTTGATCGAGAAGTTTCAATCTCTGAAAGAATTAGATCAGGAGATTTTAGGATTTTTAAAGGAAGATGAGATTGAAAACGAAGTATTAACGAGTGAAGATTATAATGAGAAAATTATTATGTTTCGAGGAAAAATTGAGAGATACGTAAAAAATTCTAACAAGCAGAGTGTCGCTCCCATTAGTACTGCTATTGTGCATTCTGATTCTGAGTTGATAGCGAATAGTGGCGGCGGTGTAAATCAGCAGCAATTTAAATTGCCGACATTAGTTTTATCTAAATTCTATGGTGATCCCCTTAACTGGCTTGAGTTCTATAACCAGTATGACAATGCCATTCATAGCAATGATTGTTTAGGCAAAGTTGAAAAGTTTACATATTTAAAAAGTTACTTGGGGGGATCGGCATTAAGTGCCGTTTCGGGTTTTGCGTTGACCGCTGTGAACTATGACTCAGCCTTGAAACTATTGAAGGATCGTTTTGGTCGTACTGACTTGATAATTAGTGCTCATATGAAAAAATTATTAGATATTCCTAGTGTTAGAGATGCCCGTGATGTCAAAGGTTTACGTAAATTCTATGATACATGTGAGATGCATATTCGAAGTTTAAGTTCTTTGAACGTGACAACGGGTTCTTATGGTAGTTTATTGTGTCCCGTTATTTTAGAGAAAATGCCGGGAGAAATGGGCTTAGAATATAACCGTAAGAAAAAATCTCGGGATGAGTTTAACATTAATGAGCTTATTGAATATCTAAGAAATGAGGTAGAATGCCGAGAATCGGCGATTACGCTGACGAGTCAAAACAATAGTTCTCAAAGGGTCAGAAAATTTGAAAACCAAAACCCATCCTTTGGCAATCGTAGAAATAACTATCAGGCCTCAGCTGCTGCATTTAACACTGTTGTTCCTAATTGCTTATTTTGTAATAAGTCTCATGATAAGTACAAGTGTGATGTTGAACTGGATAAAAAAGTAGAAAAGTTAAAAAGAGAGTATAGATGTCTAAAGTGTTTCAATAAGAATCATGTTTGGCGTTTTTGTAAAAACAGAACTATTTGTAAATGTGGTTCTAGATCCCACCATGAGTCAATTTGTAATTATGTATCAGAATCGGACCAAAAAGGTGAGACACAGTCGTTCAGTTCCGTTTCCCAAAATCACAATAATATCGCCGGACAGAAAAGAGTTATGTTGCAAACGTGCTCTGTTATTGCTAAATCGGGAACCAAAACTAAGCACGTACGTGTTCTCCTTGATCAAGGGTCGCATAGATCTTTCATTAGTGAATCCTTAGCTGGAAGTTTAGATTTGAAACCAATAAATCATGAAAATCTTTCAGTGTTCTCTTTTGGGGCAAAAAGTGCGAAAGAAAAAGCATATCCTGTGGTTCGCGTTGAGTTACAAAACAAAAAAGAAAGCAATAAGAAAAAGGTTGTGGAATGTTTGATAACCGAAACTATAAGTTCGGCGCCGATTCTACCCCCCTCGGAAAAAATAATAAAGAAAATGAAAGACCTTGGATTGGATCTTGCAGATGTTAGCGCGCGTGAAGGAGAAATATGCGAGTGCGATATTTTGTTAGGTGCAGATGTTTTTTGGGAAACTGTGCTGAACGATAGGGTTGAAATAACGCCACATTTAACGGCAATAAAGTCTCAATTTGGATGGCTCGTGGCGGGATGTGAATTTGAAAAAGAGGTTTTGTGCTCTAGTGTTTCTGTCAGTAAAGCAGTAGTGTTAAATGATTTGTCAAAGTTTCATGATTTGGAAACGTTGGGTATAGTTGATAAGAGTGATTCATTATGTGAAAATGAACAATTAAAGCAATTTAAGTCTAATCTTAAATTCGATGGTAACAGGTATACAGTTAATCTGTTGTGGAAGGATAATGCAAGAGAAATGTTGAAAAGCAATTTTGAAGTGGCGTCAGAAAGATTTCGTAGATTGCGTCTGCGATTTCTAAACAATTTGGATCTCTTTAATGAATATAAAGAAGTAATTGAGGGGTATGAACGCGAAGGTATTATAGAGAGGGTCCCTGAGGAAAATAGTCAAAAAGGGGTTGAGTTTTATCTGCCTCACAGAGCAGTTGTCAGGAACGATAAAGTAACGAGTAGGCTAAGAATTGTGTTTGATGCGTCCAGCCACGCGAATAATGAGTTGTCGTTAAATGACTGTCTTCATGTTGGCCCTAATCTATACCCTGATATTTTGGATTTGTTACTTAGGTTTAGAGAGAATCCTATTGCAATTACAGCAGACATACGGCAAGCGTTTTTACAGTTAGAACTTGATCCAATTGATAGGGATGTATCTAGGTTCTTTTGGATTAATGAGCTTGACCAGAAAAACCCTATAGTTTACCGATTTTGCCGTGTGCTCTTCGGTATTAATTGTTCCCCATTTTTGTTGGCTGCCACTATAAAAGAACACATAAAAAATTATGCTGAGGACTTACCATCAACCTTCCAAATCTTAAATGAAAATCTGTACGTTGATGATCTAATTAGTGGCAGACAGACCGTAGAAGAAGCGTTAAAGACTAGCCTTGAATGTACCCAAGTATTTAAGGATGCTGGCATGGAGTTAAGGAAGTGGCAAAGTAACAGTAAAGAACTTTGTAAATTGTGGGAAAACTCAGGTGTCCATGTAGAAAACGGGAAAAGCGTGAATAAAAGTCTAGCTCAAGGTAGTTACCCCCTTAAAGTTTTGGGATTGGGTTGGAATCCTGATAAGGACATTCTTTATTTTGATATGAGAAATTTGATCACGGTTATTGCAATGCCAGTTTTGACGAAACGTCATATTTTGAGGGTAGTGGGTATGATATTTGATCCCATAGGCTTTCTTGGTCCCTTTACTATCAGGATAAAAATGTTGATCCAATCGTTGTGGAAGGCAAACGTAGAATGGGATGAAACTCTTTCTTCAGAAATCGGGTCCACATGGAGACAGTTGTGCGACGATATAAGAGAATTAAATTTGTGGGAAATACCGCGTTACTACTTTTTCGAGACAGGGAATAGGATTGTAGATCGTATTGAACTTCATATATTTTCTGACGCCAGTTTAAAAGCTTTTGGTACTGTATCCTATTTCAGAATCATAACTCGTGATGGTAAAATAGTAACATCATTAATATCGGCGAAAGGTAGAGTATCGCCATTGAAATCAAAGACTCATGAACTTCAACAAACTTTACCTCGTCTGGAACTTATGGGGGCTGTTCTCTCAGCAAGACTGTGTAAAACAGTGTTGAACTCCCTTAGTGCTACTATCCGCGTGGACGAAATTTGCCTTTGGACGGATTCGTTGATTGTGCTGTGTTGGGTCAAATCTTCTCCCCTCAAGTTGAAACAGTTCGTGTCCAACAGAGTCCAGGAAAGCCAGAAGCTGACTTCAGAAGCGAATTGGTTCCATGTGCCTGGTAAAGATAACCCAGCGGATCTGATCTCTCGTGGGATTCCCGTTTCCGTCCTGCGAGAGTCACGTCTATGGTTCCATGGTCCCGACTGGTTGTCTCGTGCCGAGGAGGAGTGGCCTTCACAAGAACATCATGAAGTAGATCGCCACACGCTTGAGATGAAGGATGTGACTGTTCACGAATGCGTAGTGGAGCCGAAGAAGAAGCTGCTGGACACATCTAAGTATAGCTCATACTTGAAGGTTCTAAGAATCATGGCCTGGATAAGAAGATTCGTATCAGCAGCAAGAGGAAGAAGATGTTTTGAAGAAAACCTAACGGCGCAAGAGCTTGAAGAAGCTGAGAAAATCCTCTTGCGAGAGGTTCAGGCAGAGTTCTACCCGTCAGAGTTGAAATGTCTCCAACGAGGAAGGTCGGTTGACCAAGACTCTTCTATCTTCACCCTGTCCCCATTCCTGGATGAAGATGGAATCATAAGAGTATCAAGCCGTTTGGAAGAAGGTGATCACCTGACGTACGAAGAAAAGAAGCCCGTACTTCTCCCAAACAAAGCGACGTTAACAAGTCTCATAGTACAAAGAGAACACGAACGATCCTTTCATTCGGGAGTAGACTACACTCTGACTAGAGTTAGAAAGAAGTTTTGGATTCCTAAGGGAAGACAGTGCATCAAACAGCTCATCAAGCGCTGTCTCATCTGCCGAAGATTTGCCGTGAAACCAGCTACTCAGATGACGGCACCCATTCCTGGAGACAGATTGGCCATGACACCACCCTTTAGCGTGGTTGGAGTGGACTTCACCGGACCAGTCTACATCAAAGAAGGTGAAGAGAGACAGAAAGCTTACATATGTCTCTTCACTTGTGCAGTAACCAGAGGAGTACACTTGGAATTAGTTTCCAATATGTCAACAGAGAATTTCCTCTTAGCGTTTCGGAGGTTCCTTGCCCGTAGAGGAAACTGCAGAATCATTTATTCCGATAATGCTAAGACCTTCAAGAGTGCAAACAAAGAGTTATCCTCCTTTAAGAGGATATTTCGAGATCCCGAAATCCAAGATTTTGTTGCTTCTGAAGGAATAACCTGGAAATTCATCATGGAACTCTCGCCATGGTGGGGAGGGTTTTATGAACGCCTGATGAAGACCATTAAAGATCCTCTGAAGAAGATCCTTGGACGAGCTTTGCTTACCTTTGAGGAGATGACTACAGTCCTTTCTGAAGTCGAAACTGTAGTGAATCATCGTCCGCTGAGTTTCGTGTACAGTGAAGCTGGAGAGCCTGAAGCCCTGACTCCGGCTCATTTTCTTCATCCCTTCAGAAACAGTTTTAAGTATCCTCAACACTTCTTGGAATTGATCAACAGTAGTGAGTGCCTGACGAAGAGGAAAAGGTATCAAGTCGTCTTATTGAAAAGAATCTGGACCAAATGGAAAGACAGCTATCTTCTGGCCCTTAAAACAGCCCACAATCTTGCGATTCCTGTCCCTAAGGCAGAACTAAAGGCAAAGGACGTAGTTCTTCTACAAGGACCATCTAAATCTAAATTTTTATGGGACTTAGGTATCATCGAAGAAACTTATAAAGGTAGAGACGGTCTGGTAAGATCCTGCCTTATTAAAACCCCCAGAGGCTTATTTAAGCGGTCAGTACAATTGGTCTATCCTCTTGAAGTAAATTAATTCTTGCTCATTCACTCAAAAGGTTAATTTGTTTAGTGTATATCAGTGTTTATGTTGTGATTTAATTTTGCAGTATTTTGATATTGTGATTATTTAGCTTAGTTATTTTTTAGTGTTAATTGATTAGTATTATCAGTTTATAGAACTCTGTAAACAGAGTTCGGTGGGGAGTGTGGAATATTTTTTCTCTGTGTATGATTTGGCTAAGAATTAACTACTACTTCCACTGCTCTCACTCCCCGCCGCCAGTGTGTCGATGAGTCAGTAGCTCTCTGGAAAACGAGAGAGGCAGAATGCTGAACCACCGTTATGTAATAAAAGAAAGTTAGTTGAAAATTTCTGCCTTCTCTTTTCACCTACACCAATCAAGCATTAGATGATTAGTTTGCATTTGTTTTTAAATGTAAAGACAAAAAAAAAAAAAAAAAAAAAAAAAAAACAGAAAAAAAAAATTTTGTGGCATTTAAACTGAAGAATTTCCTAAAGTTTTATATCATATGTCATGTAAAATATTCTTTTTAGGAAATGGAACCAAAATTTTTACCGCTGAAAAAGCATGCGGAGAAGTAATGAATGTTCATTTGATTACTGAATAGTATGCAGCAGAGGCATTTGGTGTCATATTTAACACCAATTCCTCTGTTGGTACTTTTCGGTTCATTCTAACATTCATGTTGCTCACTGGTATGCAGTCTAGTGATGTGATATTATTTTTGCTTATGAAGTATGGAATTAATGGATGAATGTTCTTGGGGATTTTTACCATGTGGGTATCTTTAAGATCTGTCAGTTATTAATACACTGTCTAATATTTTGAAATATTTTATATTTCCTTTGATTTCGCAGATCCTGTATTCCAGTTTGAAAAAGAGTGGAGCAGTAATGAATGTTTATTTTATTACTGAATGGTATTCAGCAGGGTGATTTGGTGTCATATTAAACACCAATTCCTCTGTTAGTACTCTTCGGTTCATTCTAACATTCATGTTGCTCATTGGTATGCAGTCTAGTGATGTGATATTATTTTTGCTTATGAAGTATGGAGTTAATGGCTGAATGTTCTTGGGGATTTTTACCATGTGGGTATATATAAGATCTGTCAGTTATTAATACACCGTCTAATATTTTGAAATATTTGTTATATTTCCTTTGATTTCGCAGATCCTGTATTCCAGTTTGAAAAAGAGTGTGGAGCAGTAATGAATGTTTATTTTATTACTGAATGGTATTCAGCAGGGTGATTTGGTGTCATATTAAGCACCAATTCCTCTGTTGGTACTTTTCTGTTCATTCTAACATTCATGTTGCTCATTGGTACACAGTCTAGTGAAGTGCTATTATTTTTGCTTATGAAGTATGGAATTAATGGCTGAATGTCCTGAGGAATTTTAATTATGTGAGTATATATACTTGATCCTTCAGTTATTAATGCACTGTCTAATATTTTGAAATATTTGTTATACTTCCTTTGGTTTTGCAGATCCTTTATTCCAGCTGAAAAATCATGCGGAGAAGTAATGAATGCTTTGCTCCAGAACATCATGCATAGTAGGGAGCGGTAAAAGAAAAAGACAGATTGCTCTCAAACCAATATATAATGCTTTAGGAGAAGAAAAGGTGGCCTTACCTGGCTTTCATGCATTTACTGGATGCGACACTACAGTAGAGTTTGCTGGAAAAGGTAAACTCTTCTGTTGGAAAGCCTTGCAGCAGTCTGATAAAAATATTTTGCAAGCTTTTGCAAATTTAGGAATTAATTGTACACCATCTGAAGATAATTTTGCTGCATTAGAACAGTTTGTTTGCAAAATTTACCTGCCA
This sequence comes from Uloborus plumipes, assembly GCA_038373865.1. Classification (NCBI taxonomy): domain Eukaryota; kingdom Metazoa; phylum Arthropoda; class Arachnida; order Araneae; family Uloboridae; genus Uloborus; species Uloborus plumipes. The sequence continues at coordinate 12,560 of JAXGGA010002903.1, forward strand.
AACTGTTCTAAATCAAATATTGGCTCTGTTCAGTTGATGTTATTTCAAATGAAAATTGCTAAATCAGATAAGATGCCACCAACACAATCAGCTCTTCACTATTCCATCATGAGAGCACATTATCAGGCCATGATATGGCAAAATGATGTTGTGGTGAATGTGTGTGTGTAAAAATATCGCAAAATTTGTACTCACATGATTCCTCGGGGCTGACATCAACATAGTAATCCATTGTGACTAATTCCATTAGAAGCGAAGCACGAGAACAAAACATAATCGAAAAAGTAATATTCATTTTAATACCAATGTTCGCACATTATGGGAGACATTTTGCATCAAGTGTTAAGAACACTTGATGCGTCCACACACATCAAAAACTCAAGCTCAACTAAAAAAATTTCCAGAAATTTACCACGCTAGAAAAACAATGACAGTTGAAAAAGAATGTTCTCGAACATTCCAAAAGAAAAACCGTTATGCCTTGCACATATAAGATCAGAAAAGTGGCAGTTAGACTTCGGTACAAAGTGGAACAAATTAGCGTGAACAGAAAAGCTATTTTTAGCCCAGCCAAGCCCTTCTTTTTTTTAAACGGCAAGGAAAGTGAATAATTTGGAATCTTTTGTGATTTGCATTGCAAGATAAATAAAATCAAAGAAAGTGTGGGATGATTAATACCCCAGATGTCATTGCATGTCCGAATATTCCACAGCCAGATGCTGGTTATGGTTGGGAAATGCAAGACAGCAGATTTGTTCCCCAGATGACCAGAATGGAACCTGCTCCACGGACGATTCTAGAATTGGTAAAATGCTCATGCAAAAAAAGTAAATGCTCTACACTGCTGTGCAAATGCAGACGTAAAAGATTTCCATGCATGGACATGTGTGATTGTTTGGATGTAGATGATAAAAATCACTGTTTCAACTGGTATGAGGAGAGCAGTTCAGATGAATCTGATTATGAAACTGATTTTTAACTTGTATTATACATGATTATTATTTGACTTATTGTTTTTTAATTCTTCCTAGCAATGTCTTTTTAAAACGATCAAGAATATGAAAAATTAATTCATGGATTGATTTAAATATATCTATTACATTTTCTTTCAAATGCTACTGTCAAATGACTGCGTGTGTGTTGTTATTTGTAATTGTAATTCTATTTTGATGTTTTTATTTATCATTTTGTTTGCACATAAATTCAACTGAAATTTGGGAAATTCGGGTTCATTAATGTTGTCATTATATCTGTACCTCAGAACCAGACTAACGTAAGTCCACTTTCGTCATTTTTCAGTAGAGGGGAAAAAAGATGTATTCGACAATCGTTTTTCCCCTCTACCGAAAAATGACGAAAGTGGACTTACGTTAGTCTGGTTCTGAGGTACAGATATTATTATTTGAGTGAATACACTTTAAAAATCTTTCTCTCATTTCTTTAACTTAAAAATTCAGGTATGTTTCAGACTACTCACAATGAGTATCACTGGCTTATATTATTCAAAGCACATTTTTGGCTGCAAAAACTTTCTTTAGCAGTGCTTTAAGTTATAAAAAATTGTGGTGGGCGAAAAATGACGAAAAAAATTGCTATTTAAGAGGAACAAGTTGTCAGATTAGCGCCCAGCAAGCAAAATATCTTGCCTCAGGATTGCATACAGGTTAACGCGTCAGCCAATCTAATCTTGCCTAAATACTGCCTGAATAATGTTATGTTACTCTCTAAGAGCTGTCAGCGCCTTGCCCCAATGTTGAGTGTCAAGGTGTATGCAGCCTTATGTCAGTCGAATGGCAGGGTGGGCTCTGCCTTTGGAGCATCAAATTGCTGCCATAGCAGTGTGAAAGCAATCTGCATGCAAGAAGTGGTTGCTATTGTAATCCTGCATACACATTATCTTAACATTGAAATGGCAGGATACACTGATATGACAGTGTGAAATTAGTCTGTATGCAGCTTTTGTCACCCTGCACACGTATTGTTATGCAGTGCAAAATCAGTACGTTTGCAGGGTGTTTCTTTTTTATTTATTCTTATTATTTCTTTGTTATTTTCACTTCAAATTCAGGAAGTAAATTCCATTCTTTAACTATTTCTTTTATTCTTCAAGATGAATTATTATTTTTTTAGCTTAAGGACGTTTCTAAAGCTGACATGGAGAGTCACATAAAGTAATTTTTTTGTACAATTTACAATTTAATTGAGTATAATGAGAATTACTTCATTGATTTTGGATTAACTAAACATCTTAAAATTCATAGACTTCTTATATATTGATTTATTCTTAAATTTATGATTCTTTTTTTACTACAAAGACATAAAATGCCTAATTAGAATTAATTGAGGAGCATTAATTGCACCGAGATAATCAACATAAAATTCAAGTTACATTCTATAGATTGATGTCAGCTTTAAAAATACTGTTTAGACAAAAAATCAATTTATCTTAAAGAATAACATCAATAGTTAATGAATAAAATTTTGCTTACTCGTGAGCTTGAAGAGTAATTATGATAAAATCTTTGCGTGTAATCCCTTGTTGTCAGCCACGTTTAGAAACAAAAATCTTTATTGTCACCCATTTCTGCAATTGATCGCTAATCGATCGCGATATGGATTGTATTGCCGCGTCATTGAATAAATGCAGTAATAGGATCACAAATAAAAAGCAATAATATTGCACACAACAATGAAGCAACCGAATTTTAACGAAGCCTAAATCGTATCCACGTCCCCACGTGCAGCGCTCGCTTCGCATTGAAGGAAAAAATCGGAATGCCGGGTGTAAAATCCGCGCATGCGCTTCTCTCCTATTGTGCACGACAGGGCGCGAATGTTATGTTACTCTCTGGTTACTCTCCTTGCCCCAATGTTGACTGTCAAGGTGAATGCAGCCTTATTATGTCAGTCGAATGTCAGGGTGGGCTCTGCCTTTGAAGCATCAATAAATTGCTGCTGGCGGCAGCGTGAAATCAGTGCTCCAGTTCAACAAATTCTATAAAATCTTGATGCTGACAACATGTGTGCAATGTTGATTTTACAGCACGTTTCAGTGTTGATATGTTAAGATGTATGTAATATTACACACGTGTTGTTATAGCATTATTGATTTTTAAATCTGTATGCAATCTATATGCAGTACAAAATTGTGCAATATTGACGCTGTCAGTTCAATGTCAAGATCTGTCAAGGTTGATGCAAGAAATTTTGCTTGCTGGGCGGGGGCAATTGAACCCCTCTCCCTGATAAAAAAATAAAAACATAAAGTAAAATAAAATAAATAAATAAATAAAAGCATTAATATTCAACCCCCTCCCCCTCCGATGGGGGGGGGGGGGCAATTACAGTCCCGGGCAAAAGTGCAAATTCAATGTAAACTATGTGTTGAAGGATAAATGCGTACACAAATGTGCATTTGGATTTTGTTTCTAAAGAGGGGGGGGAGAGGTGGCACCCCCACTCCTGGGTTGTCTAAATGATAAGCTTGGTAAAAAGGCACCTATATTCAATGAAAAAACCACCTTCAGCCGGATGAGTTTTCATTCATAAGCTCTCATCTTAGGCACTGAAAAAGAAGCTCTTAATAGCTCCAAAACACGTGTCAGCAATTTGAATTCAGCTTTTTATGCATTATAATATTATTATGAAGTGGATTTAAGTATTTTACGCTTTAAAAACTGGTTGTAAGCCGTGAAATAGTGAAGATTTAATTATTTTAGTGAAAAAACTTTGCCCCCCCCTTACGCCCCCCTGCACTATTTTTGGGGGTGGCAACATCCGAATTCGTATTCCTGGTGCCAATACCTTTCAGAAAAACTAACTGTCATAATTGTATCACAAAAAGCGCACAGAAATTAAAATTTAACCAGTTGCTCCTCCACTACCTCGAAGAAGCAGAACTTGAATACAATTTATTTCGTGCTACCCCGCACACTCGAAAAACATTAGTTCAACAAAAATAAGTATTACAAATTTAAATAAAATACAGCGACTGCCCCCCTCCTCTTAAATGCAGAAAAAGCCTTTTATGAATTAAATACGCATTACAATGTAGGAAATTTATAAATATTCATGTCTCAAGAATACAGAATTATAAATTAAAATTACCAATAGAATTAGAAAAAAAAATAACCCGCCCTCCAAAGAAAAAAGTATGTAACTAAATATGCATTACAATTGAAACGAAGTTCAAACTCTCCTGCCCAACAGAAATAATTGAAATGCAAATTATCAACCAAAAAATGTAAATCTCCCCCACCCCCCAGTGTGAAAGCATAATTTTAAACGAAATAAACATGTAAATACAACGATACGGAAGGCCCTCTCTCCGGAAGAAAAATAAACTTTCATTTGATGCGCAACACAAGTAGAAACATACCCCTCCTGCGCTTGAAAACATAGATTAATTATTGCATTTAAGTTCGAAAATGGGATCCATCGTTCTCGAGCTAAAAAAATGAAACTGTTTAATTAATTACAATAAATTGAAGCCTCTCCCCCATCTTTCCACAAAAGAAAAAGAGAAAATATGTCAAGTAAAATACCAAATAACAGCTGCAAAAATGCAATTCCAGCCCCTTAACGAAGACAGAAAAAAAAAAATATTTAAAAGCCGTTGTACGATTAAAATGAAACAAATATCTCGCTCTCTCGCAGAAAAAAGAATGCAATTAAATCGATAATGCGGAACATTTAAATCTCCCCCCCCCCCCACCAAAAAAATCATAATTGAATAAGATACACATTTAAAAATGAAACAAAACCCAGAAAGAAAACCTTCAAATAAAGTACGCAATACAATTGTGAAAAAATCTAAACCCCTCTCCCACCCTCACCGCATATAAAGATTTCAAATTAAATCCGCACTATAATTCAAAAACTAAAAGCATCCACCCCTCCAGTTTTAAAGCAGAATTTAATTAAACTACGTATTAATTACAGAACGAAACAAAACTCCCCCTTCCTCGCATAGGCGTAATTTGGCCTCGAAAAGTGGGGGGGCAAACTTTTTACAATTAAAATAATGCAAAATGTACTTTTTCAAAAAAAAAAAAAAAAAAAGAAAGAAAAGAATGATAATAATAATAATAATAATCATAATAAAAATAAATAAATAAACAAATAGTATTAATAATAATAATAATGATGATGATGATGATGATGATGATAATAATAAAATCAAAAAATCAAAAAACTTTTCACGAAATGTATATGTTAAATGTTCTAAAAACAGAACAAGGCACCAGAGACGAGAAGAGTACATCTTACTCTCTGTTACTGAGAGTACATCTTAAAGAAAACTTACAGAGGGATTAGTTGCTAAAATTTCACATGGGAAATAGGCATTGTTCATTCATTCGGTCAACTTCTGGAAGTACATTTACTAATCTTAATGAATTCAGGAAACATAAATTAGTAAAAGCGATATTGATTTAACCATTGTTGGGAGCAAAAGGTCTTATTAGCAATGGTAACATTTGGAAGAAAAATTTTCTTTCACAAGGATTCGAAACCAACATCTTTAATGCGTTAAAGATGAATCAATTAAGATTAAAAAAAAAATGGAAAGCTGGGTAATAAACATAGAATGTGAAATGACTCGTCGAATCGAAACTGTATTTCTTCCAATAAAATTTATTGCACTGAAAAACTCATGTTTGGCAACAACCATTCCGTATAGTACTAAACTAAAAATTTATTCTTTCCATTTTTTTTCAACAGGTAAGTCTTGAAATCTTATCGATTTCTAAAATCAATCTCAGTTCTTACTGGTTTTTTAATCCATGCTATACAAAAAATCTCTGCTCTAAGAATCAAATTTACATACACTGAGTCATAACGTCAGGACTACAACAAGTCAGGAATATCAAAAGCTATAAAATAAAATGTGTAATCAAAAGTTACATGTATTACCGAACAGCAAAAAGGGAATAAAAATTAGTTTAAATTTACAAATTAAATATATTAACCATGAAAACAAGTATAAATCTGACAAAAAAAAACATTCAACCAAGCACTAATGAAGGGTAAGGCGCCTTCCTTTCATCTCTGCCTTTGAAGAAAATGCATTGATGACAGCATCTTTATCTATTATAATGTCCCTTTCAATGTTCAATAACGCAAGGTCTTGCAGCGCAGATACGTTTTGAGTCTTTTTAATGAAGAGAAGCTTCTTTCACATGATGCGGTGTTCATTGGTATGCATAAGAAAGTTTTATACAATGTATGAAGACTTATAAATCCATTTCTTATATCATGTTACTTAATGTATGTATTTGATTCTGTTTTCCAAGTTATCCGTCTCTGTTGAGCTTTTAAATATGCGATTAAAAATTTTAACTTCAGCTTTGATTTCTTCTAAATTTAAACCGTACAAATTGGAAATCAGTTCCAAACTTTGGATTTTAGGTTCATTTTCTGTCAAGACATCTGAAAACGCCACAAGGATGTAGAGGTCGTTTTCTTTGAATCTTTGCTCAATTTCATGAATAATTACATCTAAAACTTTAAAATAATTTTCGATTCTATAGTGGTCTTTCGGAGTAGTTGTAGATTGTTTATCTCCGCCTCCTAGTTTCTGGGGCACACGCTTGTGTCTTTGGATGTGCGAGGAGGTTTAAATCCCATAGCTGTAGAAAGATCGGAAGTAGTTTTGCACAAATTTTCAAACTCTTGATCTGTTCTAAGATTTTTTAAGATACTCTTTGTTTCCTTGACCATTTTTAATACGTTGTTATAATTTATTTTTGGTGACTGTAAATATTTAGAGAAAATGTTAAGAGATAAAAGTAGAAAGATTTACCTATTTGTTAGAGATCTATTATCTTCTACTTCGTAACTTTTTATCTTTGCCAAACTTGGAGGAAACTGGAGATGGATCTTCTGACACTGCAACTCTAAACTCTAGTATTGACTAGTGGCTTGACGTGCCCTATACCCTTGTAGAACCGAATTAGCAAGTGGACTCTTTTTCTAATTAAAATTCAAAATTAGTTTCATCAGTGTATCCTAACTAACAGGGGCTCAAGGTGTAGGCGTGCATCTTTTTAAGGACAATTTTTTCTATTGCGTGGGATATATGTTGCTTATGACAGATGCTCAGATAGACTAGACATTCTATATTTGCTAATTAACCGGTAGACAGATAGTCTATACACGCCTCCTAGTTCTGCGGTATACCACACACAATGCATAGTAAAGCAATAAAAATTATACTTAAGGAATAATCCGCAAAACAGACAAGGGGCAATTCCGACAACACACGTACATATTGTGAAGCGATAAATAAAGTACTAAAGGTTACCGGATTACCTATAGAAATAACCCGACAAAGGTAATCCGATAAAGTCAAGTAGCTGTACCTTTCCATTCATGAGAAATTTTTGTTGTATGCGGCGTCCAGTTATTCATAACTTGAGTGAAATGTCGTGGGAAAGGGTTAGATATTCCCATACGCCTTCCATAGTGGTCTTATCCATATAATAGTGGAAGAAACTAATAATAGCCAATAGCTCCCATAAATAATGACAGATGTTAAAGAACACTATCTTAACTCTTTATACCAAGATAAGCTTCAAGTCCTTCTCACAACTTTAAAGGGACTGAGTTCCACGAAACCATCAAGGATCCAAGGCACCGTCAAAGCTGAAAGACCACCTTGAGGGTCAACTCGGGAGCCGGCTCTCAAGGGAATCATGCCCACCGTAGGTCAGCTTAAACTGTAGAATCAATGGAATCAGAGCTGTGCTCCGGGCTTCGGCTACGTCTAAATAACTACAGCGGATTGTCAGTGTTGCAATTAAAAAAAAAAAGGGGGGGGGGGAGTAAAAACAGAGAGAGAGGGCTAATCTGAATCAGAGTCGAGGAGGGAGGGGGGACTGTACTGTAACATTTATTTAAAAAAATGTCATGTAAATGTTTCTTTAAAAAATAATAAAAAGAAATTGAAAAAGAAAAACATCAATTAAATTTGCCAAACAACTTTCAAGTATCAACTACAAGTATTGTTTTATTATGCAATTTTATCATCTTTTTTCGTTCAAATTGCTTTTTTCAAAGATACCTTAAGCAACGTAAATTAAACAGATTTTGTCCTTTCAGAGCCCCTTGTTGGACCATCTGTGTCTAGCAGGCACGTGCCGTCAATTAATGCCTAGGGTAGGCAGATGCGTAGATTTGTGGAATAATATAGATCTTTAGAAACGCATAAAATGTAAAAAGTAGTAAAAAAATATGAATATGAAAGATGTTTACTTACAATACAAATAAAATACATATATGCAGGAATATTCGACTGCATGTATGTATATAATTTATATATCTCATTTCCATATTGGATACAGTTTCAACTTAATCCTACGAAAAAGCGGGATATAAAAAAAAACCTAAAACAGTTGAGAATTACTGCATTTGATAAAAAAGAAAACACGACAATGGAGTAGCAAACTGTAAGCATTCAACAGTACTGTACAAAAGACGATATCAAGACGTCTAGACCAGTGGTTCTCAACCTTTTTACGGCTAACGCCCCCTTTACCAGTGAATTTTTTTCCAACGCCCCCCTTTATGTTAAATGTTAGAGGGTGTGCAACAAGATGTTTAATTTCCTTCCGGAATTTTACAAAACTGTTAAACAAGATATATTTTTCCTCATTAGTCATTATTAGAATTAAAATGACGAATGCAGAGATAAAAAACAAATCTAGGATTAAAGATATTTTATTTTTAAAAGAATAACAACAAAATAAAATAAAATGGAAATGAACAAGCAAAAAAAATTTTTACTCGAAAAATGAAGGAAACAATCAAATGCAATAAAAATAAACAAGCAAAGCATTCTTTTTTCTCATTCAAAATATGAAAAGAGCATTCAGAAATCAAATATATGCTAGTGAGATATTTGTTCTTGGTGGTTTAAAGCCAGTTTTCTCACTGTCGGTTTAATATTTTTTGTAAGTGGAGGCGCAAGTCTCCTCTTGGGACGATTTGGAGTCGATTTCTCTATTTTGTAACTAGGTCGATGACAACAAAGAATCCTCATTCGACGAGGTAGAAAGAGGGGAAGACGACTTAGAAATTTTTGACGATAGCTCACAGTCTAGGATAAAGGCTACTAATGTCTCCTTGCAGGCAAAATTCTGTAAGATTGTTAACATTCTGGAAACCAGCTTTTCAAGTTTCAGTGGTTGAAAAATCTACCAATTCTTACTGATACTGAACATCTGCTGTCTCAATATTTTCAAAAGGGTTCATGGCCCATTGAGGAACGCTCAAAGACAAAAATATCCTCAAAATGCTCATAGAAGTCTTTGTGCAAAATAATAAAAAATTTAGGATAATAAAAAAAAAAAAAAAATTAGGAAAATAACCAAAATAAGGAAAATAGCCAAATTGCACGGATGCCACGGCCCATCGAGACATTTGGGATATCTTTAGAGTAAACTTACTTTCTCATAAGTACTAAGCTAACTTATGAGAAAATGTGAAAGAAAATTAAGTAAGTAAAAAAAATCGATGACGTTTTAATATTCTGCCTAAAACGCTATTTGTGGGAGACACTAGAATGCAATTGGGAATCTGTTTCGCAGTATTTTAGTCCCCCCATTAAATTTTGGCAATAGACATTGAAATCTAGTATCCTAAACGGGAAATTGGTTCAGTCTGAAAACTAGTTTAACTTAGCAACAATCAAAACAGGCGACTGAAACTTGAGAACTTAATTTGACCGTTTTCACCTGCAAATGCAGGACAGTATGATAATTACTAAACACAATTCGTTATTAAATTCTTTTGCAGATATTAGAAATTACATTGTTATGGTAAAAAAAAATCGATCAACAGTTTGGCTAAAAAATAGCCAAACGATGGTGTCGCTAATGCTTTTGAATTTTTTTAGCTATGTGTGATCAAAATTAGCTAATATTAAGTAAAAAAATGCATCCCTGATTGCTACTGTGATTTATTGTAACAGTTCTTCATTTGGTAAAGCTGGACCGCGGAGAGATGGCGGGTGATCTTGAAGTGGAAACGAACCGCTTTATTTTGTAATAGGTAGCATCAGACAAATCACGCAGGAAATAAAAATTTTAATGTACGTGTAAGTAGAAAATTACTTTTGACGCTGATTCTCCCTATTTCAAAATGAAACAGGGTCGTTTCCACTTCAAGGTCTTTCGCCATCTCTCCGTCGCCAAGCTATAACATTCTCTCTCAAGATTGTCGGACGCAAAAGATCACTAAAACCGATCACCTCCGAAAAACTTAAGGAAATAAGTTTAAAGATTCCAGAGAGCATAAGTTGTTTTAGCGTCGGCACAAATAATTCAAGTTGAACTCTTGATTTAATGCAAAATTCAATTTTGATTTTTTAAATTAAAATTAACTCTAATACATTTATTGACCTCTGACCCCCAAATTTTCCCACCCCTCCCTATCGCCCAAAATATGCTCACCGCCCCCCCTACTGCCCAAAACATCTTCACCGCCCCTCAGCATCTTCCCACCGCCCACAGGGGGGCGGTACCGCCCCCGTTGAGAACCACTGGTCTAGTCTAGACCATAGAAACGCCACAGACTCTACAGGCACAGTTCTACATCACGTAGTCAAGTTTCGGCGGAGAAAAGAGGAAACCGCAAAGGCACTTTTCGGACAGCCTTTTGTCGCCGCTTTTCGAGCATTAGGGGAGAAAAGTGCGGGGCACGTGCACTTCCTAATACTACGCACAGTATAGATACAGTGGTTGAAAAGCAGCGGTAATCGGTGCTTTTTAAGGAAGAACAAGAAGTTCTGTCAAGAACTAAACGAGCCTACTTTCCCGTACATCGAAATCGGCATTGTAGCATCTGATCAATATTCTCTTGATTATCTGAAACTGAAAATTATGTCAAACATACCTCTATAGCACTTAAAGCTGATTTCTAAAAGCAAAATATACCCCTCTCATCAGATGAAATAGACACGTAAAAATTAAATAAACGAGTCAATTAAGTTTTGTCACACCTTTTAAAGAATGTAACTGTTATAGTCCTTCCGTAGAAAAATTCCACAATCGTTTTCAAAAGAAAAAAAAAATAAACAAATAAAATAAAAGTACAAAGAAATTCAAAACACATTTTATCAAAGAAAGAAAAAAAAACTCGTTCGTTAATAAAATGTCTTGAATTTCATTTTTAATCCGTTGCCAGTTGTTAAATATAAATAAAGAATAAAATGCTCTTGTGAATGAAAAATTTTTGTTAACAAAAAAAAAAATCGTCTGGCCAAAAAAAAATCATAATAATAATAAATTATACAAAACAAATAAATAAATAAACAAAAAATCGTCTGCCCAGTCAGTCATTTTTTTCTGAGCCTGCATTTCCGCCATGTCTGCGGAGTCGGAGTCGGAATCAGAGTCCTCACAGAAGATTATTCAGAAAAGTACTTTACAATACATTATTTATCAAAACCATTTTCTTACAAAGTTAGTTTGAAGGAAATCCGCCTTGAAGTTTAGAATCAACATTCAATTTAAATTTCTCCGTAGGCGCTCATGTTAAAATTTTTTCTGAACGGTTCATCATTGAACGAAAAATTGTTCAAATTGAAAAGTGAAATATGGGAAGGAGCCTCTCCGAGATCTTTCGAACAAAAAAAAGTTTATTCAATTCCGACGGTTCACTTAAAAGTTATTAGGTGGGGAAAGGTTGTTTGAACGGTTCAATGTTGAACGAAAAAAATGTTCAAATTGAAAATTTAAATACGGTAATGAAGCATCCTTGCCGAGATCTTTCGAACAAAAAAAAGTTTGTTTAAATCGGACTGTTCACTCAAAAGTTATTAGGTGTGAGAGCTTTTTTGAACGGTTCAATGTTGAACGAAAAAATTGTTCAAATCAAAAATGTAGGTACGGGAATGAAGTATCCTTGAAAAGATCTTTCGAACAAAAAAAAGTTTGTTCAAATCGGACTGTTCATTCAAAAGTTAGTATCGCGGGACCGGTTATTTGAACGGCTCAAAGTTGAACCAAAAATTGTTCAAATCAAAAAATCAAATATGGGAATGAGCTGTACTCGCCGAGATCTTTCCAACAAAAAAAAGTTTGTCCAAATCGGAATGTTCATTCAAAAGTTATTAGGGGGGGGACAGACAGACCGACAGACCGACCGACAGACACACAAATTCCCCATCTCAATACCCTACTTTCAAATTTTTAATTTTTCGATATTTATTTCATTTTTTTGTTTCTTTTTGACTTTTTTTACTTGGCGATATTTTTTTTACTTGGCGATATTTTTTTTACTTGGCGATATTTTTTGGACTTGGCGACATTTTTTGGACTTGGCGACATTTTATAGATGCATTAAGCCAATTTTAATGCTTTTTTCGTTTCTTTTATTTTTAACGGGAAAGTAGGCTAAAAATGAACATTTCCGGGATTTTTTCTGCTTTTTTCGCTGTTTAATGCCTTAATATTTCCAAATCAGCCCATTACATGTCATTTAATGAAATTAAAAAAATGGTATGTTTTCTTCATGGGTAGGCACTGCCTACCTTGCCTACCCAGACGGCACGTCTCTGGTGTCTAGGGAGGTCTTATGGATAAAATCAGACCCTATTTATTGCTTAAGCAATTTCCGAGGAAAAGGGGGTGGGGCTCGCTATCAGGAAGAGAGGTTGCTTCCTTGTACCGAGACTGTCTCTGTGCCCCGTCTTTTCCTACAATGGTTACATTTAGGAAATTACATTTTTTCTCGTTTGAAAATAAAGTATGCATCATTTGACAAACAATTAATTTTTTTTTCACTTAAAAACTAGGGGGGCAAAATAATAACTCTGCCCCTGGACCAAAAAAAGTAGGGGGGCACTTGCCCCCCTATGCCCCCCCTAGATTACGCCACTGCTTCCTCGGAAGAAAGAATAGTTCATAGACAATACGCAAAAATGAAAATCTGACCAGCCTCCCCCCCCCCCAAGGAGAAAATAATATGCATTTTCAGTTGGGGGGGGGGGCGGGGAGATCAACCCCTCAAAAACTGAAACTAAATTAAAAAATAATTTAGTTTAAATACGCATTGAAAAAAAAAAAAAAAAAAAAAAAACACGAAAGTTTCGCCCCTTCGAAGAATTGTATAAAATAATATTCTTTTGAGACAAAATAAAAAGTCGCCTCCTCCCCCAAAGACAGAAGATTTGCAAATATATGCACAATTATTGTAGAAATACTCTGTAAATAATGATTCATTCAAATTATCGCGAAATTTAATAAAAGTATCAAATCCTTTGCTGCAACTTAAAAAACGGAAAATAGCTCTTTCTTAGATCCAAAATTGAATTATTAAAGTTAACTTGAAAAATTAGCGAAAAAGCTCGAAAATAACTGTCCTCACAAAGCAGCACCTTCAGCTGTCAGATAGGCACGCGATCAACACAAACAATCCCTGCAGGGCTGCCGTTTGACAGATGTCATGTGGTACAATGTCATCTCCCCTCGATAATAATAGCTCCATGTGTTGAACCTGTCAAACTCTAGATGGCGCTGAAGTTTAAGGGTATATAGCGCGGGGAGCTACTGAACCAGACGCCCGGCGCAATAGGCTATTACAACTGAAAACTCTGCAAGCTTATTCTCAATGCTAGTAAAGGTCGAACGTTTCGAGTCTACTCCAAGGGTAAACAAATGACAAAGCATATCAATTTAAAACTTTAATTCTCTCATGCCATTTCGGAAATCGTTAGAGAATTCAACATTCCCAGATCCACTGTGTCAAGAGTGTGCCGAGAGTATGAAATTTCAGGCATAACATCCCACCATGGACAGCGCAGTGGTCGACCGCCTGCACTTAAAGATCGAGACCGGCGACGTCTGCAAAGAGTCGTAAATTCTAACAGACAAGCAACACTGCGTCAAATCACCGTAGAAATCAATGTGGGACGTACAATGGACGTGTCTGCTAGAACTGTGCGGAGAAATTTGGATTTCTTGGGCTATTCCAGCAGAAGACCGACTCGAGTGCCTTTACTGACAGAACGACATCGCTTGCAGCGACTCTCGTGGGCACGTGAGCATATCGGTTGGTCCCTAGATGAATGGAAAACCGTGGCCTGGTCCGATGAGTCACGATTTCAGCTGGTAAGAGCCGATGGTAGGGTTCGAGTGTGGCGCAGACCCCACGAAGCCATGGACCCAAACTGTCAGCAAGGCACTGTTCAAGCTGGTGGTGGCTCCGTAATGGTGTGGGCTGTTTTTTCATGGCATGGACTTGGTCCTCTAGTGCGACTGGACCGAACATTGACTGGAAATGCTTATGTGCAGCTACTTGGAGATCACTTGCAGCCATTCATGGACTTCATGTACCCAAACAACGATGGGATTTTTATGGATGACAATGCGCCATGTCACCGGGCCACAACTGTTCGCAATTGGTTTGAAGAAAATTCTGGACAATTCCAACGAATGATTTGGCCACCTAGATCGCCCGACATGAATCCCATTGAGCATTTATGGGACACCATCGAGAGGTCTGTTCGTGCCCAAAATCCTGCCCCATCAACGCTTTCACAATTATGGACGTCTATCGAGACAGCATGGCTCAATATTCCTGCAGAAGACTTCCAACGACTTGTTGAGTCCATGCCACGTCGAGTTGTTGCACTTCGCCGGGCAAAAGGAGGGCCGACACGATATTAAGAGGTATCCCATGACTTTTATCACTTCAGTGTAATTTCTTAAGTTAATTATTTTTAGACTTTTTTTGTCATCTATAAACAAATATTTTCTTTAACCACTTAACTGTCTTTTTTTTCTGAGATATTGTGTCCAAAAATGAGCATTTTTTTAAAAAATAATTTGATTTTAAAATCTATAAAAAGAACTCAAATCAAGAGTCAAAAATATAAGTGTTGAATTTATGAAGTTATGTTAATTTTTATTTACGACAAAAAATTACATTTCTACTTTAAGTTTTTTTTCCAGTGAAATAAGCGATTTGGGAAAACACTTTACAGAAAGGATATTTGAAAAGAAAATTTATTAAACTTAAAACTAATATGTTTAAAAATTCAGCTTTTGTATGAAAAATTTTAAAGCACTGTGACAAGCATAGTCCAACATCGCAGTCGCGACAAATATATCTAGTTTCTTTTCTCACTCTTTTTCCGAAATTGTTTCTTTTAGGGTAGCACACAATGTTCTGCCTTGTTGGTCTCTGTTTTTTATCGCTGAGAGCAATTATTTCTAAAATGCGCCTTTCAGTCAATCGTAAAGGATTGAGTAAAATTCCTGGTTGTCTCATTTTTTCATTTGAAGTCCTGTGTCTTTCAATCAGGCGATCAATTATATCAAGTTTGAAACTCAAATGAGAGTATTTTCCTCTATGTGCTTCTAGTATAGAACAAATCCATCCCACAGCGATACATCTAAAAGATGGAAGAATATTTTTTTATAATATTTCTTTCCTCTCTTCTTTGTGACTGGATAATTGGTGAGATGCTGATCCATTCAATCAACACCTCCCATTGTATTATATTCCATCACTATTTCTTGCTTCTTTCTGACCTCCTCCTTATAAGAGGGCACTTCAATCATTATAGGGTTGTGTATTGTAGATAATAGGGACATAGCTTTCTTATCCATCCATTTCATTAGACAAACTTTCCCTCTTTGGTATGCACAGATTTTTACTATGTTAAACTTTTTCTTCTGTAATTTTTCTAGGACGTCCTTTCTGGTAAGTTTCCATATATGGGCGATTCTCTGTAAACTCGTCATTTTCCATACAGAATGTCCAGGCAGTTTTTTTTTTAAATGTTCGTATAATATTAATACTATTGCTCAGGAAATGAATCTTATACTTTGGTTTGAAAGAGGGCCAATTGAAGTTTATATTTTTCTGATAAATAATGACAGGGCACTAGTCACTTGTCTACTATAACAAGGCAGGAGACTGGATTTGCACTTTGTTGTGTAATATCTGCAAAATAATTGGAACATAATTAATATTACACCCTTGCTACAAAAGTGCCACAACTCAAAAATTGTAATTTTTGAGTTATGACCGTCATTAGACGTAGTTTACACGTCTCTACCAGTCTTCAAAAGAGCCAGAAGTTGCATTGAAAAATCAGCCGCTAAAGGGCAGTTATGCCGTTTTGTCGTTATCAAGATGCATAGGACCCCTTCCACTGAAATGCCACATCTTGAGTTGTCGCCCAGCGGTCGTAGAGTAACGTGCGTAACTAACGATCATAGTTTGAGATGTATCGGTCTTCATATTGACAAATTCAAAAATACTGAAATGTGCCTAGTCAGCCCGGGAACAGTTTTTTGCAATTCCTGGAAAACGTAGTTTTTGAGTTGTGGCACTTTAGTAGCAAGGGTGCGATATGTTTAATAATTGAACGAATAAACATTAATAATATCACTTAGCAGAGGACTGTTTTCGCAACGACCAAGATGCACACTTTTGCCTCAAATGTGGTTCTGAAACTAAACAAAGTGGCGTTTTAACACCATTCTCGGCAATTTCCATTCTTGGAATAGCCATTTTGCCATGAAATTTTTTTCTAATAAGTGGGATATTCCATTATCCGGATGAAAATAATGCAGTACAAGGGTTTGATATATTGAAAATGTATTATACTAGCGGATATTCTTTTAACCGATATTCTAATAAGTGGGTTCGACTGTACGTACCTTTTGGTAAAGATGAAATATAAAAACTTACCAGGGAAAATACTGCACCGACCGGCGCAGTACGCTTTGTGGCACTTTCAACGAGAATTAATGCAATAATATTCAAATTTTGTTTAAACCGTCTTAACTAGCTTTTAACTTTACCCAGTACATTATAAATATACAGTTAAATTTAGATTTCGGACTTCTAAGAAACAAGTTGGTGACCAATGGTATGATTGAGATTTAAGTAAAAAGGATTCCACCTGTGATGCCGTTAGACCTGCCAAGTGACGGAAAGAGAGCTTTTCCAAAAAGACCAAACGGACAAAACCTTTGAAGAGACTGGCTTGCATGAGTGAGACTGCAGAGTCCTTATTTTGTTTTCCATGTGGGCTTTTTTTATAAGAGCATTGGGGACGAGAAACCAAATAAGTCCGTTTTGTTAAGTAATGATTGATGGAAAAAGGAATATGGATGGCAAAAGCTGTACAATAAGTTACCATCATATGAAACAAGTGCTTTCCACAAAAGTAGCTGGGTCATTTTCAAAATGTTTGCCAAAACATCATTTGAAAAAATTCAAACATAAATTTCACCAATTGATTTATTTCTCAGTGGATACATACCTAGAAAGAGCTAATTTTTAAGGATACAATCACATTTGAGTGTAATTTTTTATACAGCCAGAGATATTTGACTTTAAAAGTAAATTTTTCACATTCAATGTTATGAGTGTTACTGGACAACATGAGAACATTTCCATAGAGTGTTTTTGTGATTATTTGTACAAAAATGGCACATATTTTGAGTAAGTATGTCTCTTGACTATGGGCGATTCTCTGTAAACTGGTAATTGGCTGTCCGGACTGAGTATTTTAAAAATAGTAAAGTGTAATAAAGTAATTATCGCTCTTAATACAAGTAAAGCATTAATACTTTGTGGCCCAATTGTATTTAGAGTGATAACAATTTAATTTTTTTTTCTAGAAATTATCTAAGCGCCAAAAACACAGTCCCCTGGCTGTCCCAATCCCATAGTCTAACTGTTAAAGATAGTATTTCAAAAAATCTATTAGCACTACACAAATTTGGCAACTAATATCTAAAAATAGAATAATGAAGCTATATTTTTCTAATGAAATAAGGTATAATTACGTATTTCTAAAACTTAAAATTGTCATGTAAATTCTGTCCGGAGTTTTTTCAAACAGTCCCCTGCAACAAATTCAAAGCTGTAATACGAAAAATCTATCACTTTTGCAAATTCTTTTTAGTATGAAGTTTAAATTGATCAGTGTGAATTTGCCGAAATCGACGGGAACGGTGTTGAAACGCTACTTTGCTTAGTTTGAGAGCCACATTTGTGTTGAAAGTATGCATCAGGGTCGTTGCGAAAACAGTCCTCTGGGAAGTGATTTTATTAAAGTCAATTAATTTAATTATAAAACATATTAGTTATTATGTCCACGATTTTGTGCTTAAATTTATAGGTAGTCTCAAAACTAATTATGTTCCAATAGTTTTGCAGATATTACGCAACAAAGAGCAAAAACAGTCACCTGGCACAGTCCCCTGCCTAGTTATACTAGGCGGGGGACTTACCCCTTATCATGATTTATCAGAAAAACTTCAATTGGCCCTCTTTCAAACCAAAGTAATAGATTCATTTTCTGAGCAATAGTATTATAATTATACGAACATTTCAAAAAACCGTGCCCGGACAGATTTCGGGTGAAAAATGACGAGTTTACAGAGAATCGCCCCTATATCACATTTTAAAAAAATGATTAAAAATTTTTTGATAAAAATGCACAATATTCAGTGTCATGAGTGTTACCAAGTGCCGTATTTTGACTTCTTGTCATTATAATTAATGAAATGAAAAAATGTTTAAAAACACTATTGTTGTGATGATACATTGCTCCTAAGTAAGATGCAAATTTTTATAGTTTTTCGCGCTTATTATTATTTTTTGTTAATTGTATTTTAGAACTTGTTTAGCAGGTAACACTCACAGGGGCGCCGACTTATAAAAAATATTTGGGGGGGGGGGGGGGGGGGGGGGGGGGGGGGGAATAAACTGCCTTTCTTCATATCACTATTTAACTGTTCATTCAATTGGGAGGTCACACTTTGGTTAGAAATAGAATTTAGTTTCAAAACACCTTCTTTATGCGTAAGCGTATTTTCATGACGACGGAATTTATCCAAAGCCTTTTTCCAGTTAGAAAATCCTACAGAAATAAATGCATCTTCTTTTTTTGAAGAAAATTGTAATAGATTTTTAGCATCTGCCTCTTTGCAGGTTTTGCAAAAAACTTTTTCGGAAGATGCTTCATATTCTATCCAAGAATATTTGATCAACCAGGACTTCTGAAATGATCTACCCTTCCCGGATTGCTCAGGTTCAGGCTGTGAAAAGTTCTCGCCTGAAGACGACGAAGCAATTGACGACACAATAATTGCCGGATGTTGATTCGCAGTATCATCAACTTCCAAACGTGGCTTTTTGATAATAAATTTATCCATTGCAACGATTAAGTCGGAATACTAAATACGTCTGCTGCATGCACTGAACGAAACATTGTACTTACTTAGAATGACTGCGCCAGCGCCGTGGACTTTAGACATGGCGTCGTATAATGTCTCGAAGCCTCAAAGCGACGGACGCGACACGAAGATTCCAGGGGCTCCTGCCTCAGCCTTTTTGATATCGCCACAATCCTAGTCTGCCTGCCGGCGCGAGACTTTACTCGACAATTTGCGCAAACACTATCATGATTCACACCACTCGTTTTCAGTTATTCTGCTTTCTACAGTATTAGTTATTTGTTTTAGTTCATTACGGAATGTATTTTACAAAGTAACTATCGTCAAACAAGGAAAACATAGTTTTGTGATTTTACCAAGCATAATACATTTAAAAATTCTCTTAAATTATTGGGGGAGGGGCTCCGCCCCCCAAAATTTTTATTGAGGGGGCTCGAGCCCCCCCCCCCCCAAGCCCCATGGAGTCGGCGCCACTGAACACTCATGTTGACACAAATGGCTAGATTTTAAGATGACAAAAAACATGTTATACTTTTTTAAATACATTAATTGGAAATGGAAAACGATCAGGGTCGCACCCAGGATTTAACTTAAGGGGGGGCTAATTTCTGACATCAAGCACCCGTACCCCTTTCATATCCAGAGGTCATTGGATTAAAATTTTAAATCGCGAAAATACTAAACTTTAATAGATTGCCCCCCCCCCCCTTCTTTCTTTTTACTTATTTTTTCCGAAATAATAGTGTAAAGCTTTGCTTTTTTGATTGGAAGCTCTCTTGCTTCTGTTAAATTTTATGTGAATTGTTTACTTATTTATCAAATTGTGTTTATGTAAGAAAATAAATGGTAAATACTATGAGGATCTTCCAACCTTACTGAAGATGGGGTGATTAATGCACTCACGAGAATAGCGTTATGATACGATCATTATGAACAAAGACATAAAGTAGAATATTCAAACATACTGATAGGGGGTTCATGGGTTCTCCAAGGAAAAATTTCTGAAAAGTGATCCCAAAAACGCAACAGTTAGACAACTTTTGGTCATGTTCGGGAGATTTGAGACTTGCCGGCCCTCATCTAATTCTTTTTCAAAATTTAAAGCCATAAAAACGTTATTATTGCAAGCCTTTTGGCAATTGTTTGGGGGTGAGGTTTAGGAATGTTTCTATATTAAGCTTCGAAAAGCGCAGTTTGAGAGACATTGACTAGTCTTAAGAAAAGCACGAGTCAGGGGCCCATTGTAAATTTTCGAAATTGATGTCCAAAAAACACCATAGTAGGCCCTCTTGAAAATGTTAGGAGAATGAATGGGGGTTTTGGAACTCTTCACTAACTGTTTTTTGATGTTGAAATTCCAAAAACGAAATTTATAGCTATCTCAGTTAATCTTAGGAAGAATAGGGTTCGACCGCTCTCAACCCGAAATTTTTCAAACCTGAAGTCTAAACAACGCAATAGCATCTTTGATGATGTTAGAGAAAGGCATAGAGTTCGGTTTTCACCTCTGAATGTTTTTTGTCGAAATTAAAGATCTCAAAACTTAATTTTAAACGATTTTCGGGATCTTTCCTCGAACATTTTTTGAAATTGAAGTTTTAAAAATGTCATTGTAGACCAGGGGTGGCCAACCCGCGGCACGCGTGCCACAGTGTGGCACGGCAGAGTAGTAACAGTGGCACGCGATGACTTTTTTAAAAATTCTAAAATTAAGAAAAAAATATTGATCTCAAAAAAATTAA
The DNA here is from genome assembly GCA_038373865.1 of Uloborus plumipes. NCBI lineage: Eukaryota > Metazoa > Arthropoda > Arachnida > Araneae > Uloboridae > Uloborus > Uloborus plumipes. The sequence goes on from JAXGGA010002903.1 coordinate 33,507, forward strand.
AAAAAACTAAAACTCTTAAGCTGATAAACATAATTATGACGATTAAGTGTCAGGAGGCTGGCTTACAAATTGTCTGAACTACAATATTGCAAAGTACTTAGCGTTAGCTTCGGATATGAAACGAAAGCTGTGACGCTACAGACAATGCTTTGAAAGCGTATTTGTGCTTAAAACAAATGAAACTTTTAATGCTACAGAATGGACTCTTGATCTGCAGTAGTTTCAGCTACGGGTGATGAAATTAAAAAGAAAAAAAAAAGTTAACTCTGCAACTGAAATTAAGAGACCAGATTGGACAAAATTCGGTATGGTTGCACAAATGCTTATTACCTTAAATTGCTTTTACGTTACTTGACAGTTTTTAGTTGCATTACTTGAAAATTATTTGGGGGAAAAACTTCAAAAGTGTCATTGAATTATCAATCAAGCTCCTTGAGAATGGAGGAATGAGACTTTTTCTCTGTTGGTGACACTGTAGAGTTCACTGTATTAACAAACTACAAATGAGAGGTCTGAATGTTATGTGAACTTTTCCCAGGAGAAAGAGGAGAGTGTAGCAAGTTACTCCTTCATTGAAATGTGCGATAGCTATTCGAAGGAAAAAGTCATATTTTAGAATTTTGGGGGAGTGTTCTTTAAATATCTGGAAGGAAAACAATGAGTACTTGCTACTTAGGAATAAAGCATAGCAATTGAATTTAGCTATTTCATCTCTTATTATCCGGCGTTTAAATAATTTAAATTCAAGATTGTACAGTAAAAAGCTTCCTAAACTAGTATAGGCCATCTACATTCTTTTATGATAAAACTTTAGTTTCTTTCTCTATACTTTGGAGAAAAAAGAATAAAACATTAAAAATTAATACTAATTTTCGAATGATATATGGAGAAAATTTTACACCTATTTTAAGTATTAATTCAGTGTTAGGATTGATGATTTTCAGGATGACAAAGAAAAAATGCTGATTCTTTCAAACTCCTTGTCTATATCTCTGCAATACACTACTTGTTACCCTTCTGAAATCCAAACCAGAATTGCTGACCTTCTGCATTGGTAATCAAATATAAGAGCTAACTTCAACAGAAAGTCATCCACGTTTTATAGAAATTCGGAAAATTGTACCAACAAAAAAATTTTCACATTTACACACATTAGCCGTCTGGTGCTGTTGTAGATTTTGTTTAAAATACGTATCTAAACAAATATTTTTGTTATGAATGCATACAAATCTAAATACCGTTGAAATATTAATTGATAGCACTTAAAACACTTAAACTTCTTAGCATTCTCAAGAACTAAGTTTAAAATTAAAGACTTGGTAAAACTAGCTGTCGTGGCCGTCACGCAACTTTCTTCTATATCAGTCTTATGAATTCCAGTTACAAAATAAAATACGTACTCGCCCGAATAATTGGAGACAGCTCCAATTTACCAATTATCGTAATAACCCTGCAAATGCAGAATCAATGAGCGAAATTGGAAATCATTGCAAAAGCCTTGTTTAGATTAATTGCAAAAATTTTATTTGTTAGTAAAAAGAAATTGGCAACAGTTAAAATTTTCAAATCATTGAAAGTTTTCAGTTGTTTTGATAATTAAATAGTGTGAAAGCGATTTTTTGATGAATTAATTTTTCGCATTGTTGACTAAGCGCAAAACTCACCCCACCCTCCCCCTGGGGCGATTGGCGCCAAAATTTAATCGATGCTTGCTTCCATATTGGGTTAGTGTTATTCTAAATTTCAATCAAAACTCAGCAATATTTCTCAAGATACAGTAGGTGCAATGACAAAATAAGCACTTTTGATTGCTCCACCCCCTTCGAGATATTGACACGCAAATTGAATCAGCACCTGTATTCAATAGGGTCTACCTATGGACCAATTTTCGTTTGATTCCGCCTGTTACTTCCTGAGATATAGCAGTCACCCCCGCGCAGAACACGTGCGATTGCTCCACTCCCTTCAAGATATTGACAAACAAATTGAATCAGCACCTGTACTCAGTAGGGTCTACCTATGGACCAATTTTCGTTTGATTCCGCCGCTTACTTCCTGAGATAGAGCAATCACCCACGCGCAGAACACGTGCGATTGCTCCACCCCCCTTGGAGGAATTCGCTAAACAAAGTCAGGTGCACCAGTTCACATGGTGGTACATATGTGCAAAAATTTTTGTCGATTTCATGCAGTAGTTTTTGCTCTAGCGCGGCCACCAAAACTGATCACACACATACAGACTCACACACAGACAGACACACAGACAGACATTTTCCAAAAATGGTCGAAATGGACTCAGCGCAACCTCAAAACGTGCAAATCTGTCAAAATTCGACATTCGAAAATTTTCACGAAACCAATACTTTCTTCTATGTATTAGATATAGAAGAAAGTAAAAAGATACAGAATCATTAACCATATTAAGTACATTGTTAAACTCTTAGAATGGAATGTTGTTACTTGCTTCTATTATAAGCATAAGAAAACTGGCAGAACCTATAAAAGTGTTTATTAACGGTAACTCGTAAGTTCAGACTTGTTTTATCTTTATTATTTTAAATTCAATTATATTACTAAGATTTCCGAAAATGTTTTATTTCAGTAAGAATTGAGTCAGCCAACATAAAATATATTTTTAACTTTTTAAAAATTTCACTTTGTTGGGAAAATACAACGTGGCACGCTGAGCTTCTTCTCCCAGATAGTGGCACTCTCCCTAAAAAGGTTGGCCACCCCTGTTGTAGACCATCTTTGATGACGTTATGGGAATGGATGGAATGTGGAACTCTCCACAGGATATTTTCCCCGAAACTGAGCTTAGAGAAATGCGGTTCCATTGTTGTCGATGTTAAGAGTTCGGAGGCCTTCCTCAGGAAAGTTTTCAAAATTTGAAGTCTTAAAAATGTGGTTGTAGTCCATTTATCGGTAGCCATAGCGATATGATTCATGTACTCTGCACCAGCAGTTTTTCGTAATTAAAGTTCCAGAAACAAAATTTAAGACCTTTTATCATTATTATTTCGTGGGAGGAGGGGGCTTTTTTTTTAATTTTTTGAAATTAAAGTTTTAAAAGCAAAACTGTAGGCCAAATTCCATAATGGGGCTCGCTTTTCACCTCCGGAAATTTTTAGAAATTCATGTTCCAAAAACCAATTATTAGACGATCTTCAATGAGGACTTTCAGACTTTCTCCCGGAATTTTTCTTTCAAGACTTGAAGCTCTAAAACTATAACTCCTTTCTAACTTCAACGCCGAAAAAAGAGAGGAATTAGGTTCGGATACCCCCTTCCTCCCATTTTCTTAGCTACGTTTTTTTAATATTTTTATTTCAAATCAAAATGGAGAAAATAGGAAAAGATTTTTCAGTTAACTATTTTGGTTTTCTGTATTGAAATTTTTAATTCCCTTCCAGTGCCTTCATTGGTTAGAAGTACAGAAGTTTGTGGCTTTAGTGTAAGTTTTTTTTTTTTTTTTTTTGACTAATTTGTTTATTATGCAAAGATACCCTTCGGTCACTTTTTTCTGTTTTTTTTTCCCTCTCTCTCTCTTTCATACTTCCTTTTCTTTTAATACCATTTTATATTCTTTATAATCTATTTTAACTTTTTATCAAGCATGTTTCTCAGAAAATCAGTGGCCGGGCTAATCATGTCGCAATTGCCCCCCCCCCCCCCCGACCATAGGGGCTTTTATGAAATGGATTCAAAAAATGCGCATGAAAAATGTTTTATAGAATTCTGTTTTTGACAGAAAGGAGCTTTAAAAATTTCATTATGACGAGCCTTCAAACCCATAATTCGCCACTGCGAAACATCATGATTTTCCATGACAAATCCTCGAAATTAAAATTATTTTGGTTTTGATGGTGAGACGCTCTGTGATTTGAAGTTCTATGCTTTGCTGAGGCTCCATTCTCGTGCATCATCCGTCTGCACATGTACAATGAATGATTTAATTGAAAACAATGCCTTGGTTTCTTTGAAATTGTAGACGAGGGGGAGCGGTCTTTTATAAGTGAGAATTTACCCACGTTCCCCTAGACTTTAAAAAAGACAAGTTACATGTTGTACGTGTGCGTATTTGTTATTTCAATTGGATTCAAAGTGTAGTATATATTGATTTATTAATGACTTGAATCTTTTCTGACACCGTGGAAAAATTTAAAATGTCGTTTATGCTTAAGGCTTCAAGTCCAGTTTTGTCATAGGGGGAGCTTAAGCCCCCAAAGCCCCCTCCTGGGTGCGCGCCTGAAAACGATAATGAACTGTTGCCTTTCATTTGTAGTTGGATCAGGCAAAATACTTATAATTGGATCAAATTCTTTTTATGAAGTGTCCTCTTCCATTAGGCGAAACAACTGGCCATTTTTAAGTACTGAACTCATCGCAAATAGCGGGGGTTGAACTTGACTACTCTACCAGATCGAGTAGTTTTTGGTGGAGACATACTTGGTACGCCTCTGGGTGTTTCATTCCAGCTAGAACCAGAAGTCGGTTGACTTGTCGGAGTACTATTTGGTGGCCTTGGAGTTGCATCCTCCTGCAGTATGAATGCTGGCTTAAGGCGGTCGATACCAATAACACAGTCTTTTCCCTTTATCTGAATGGTGAAATGTTTATCAGTTTGTTTGGTGATACGATAAGGTCCATTGTGTGGCTGTGTCAATGGTGCACGCACAGTCATTTCGCACAAAAACATGACTGCAAGTCTCTAATGAGGGGTGCACAAAACATGAGGGTGTGTTATGTGACGATGTAGAAGTGGGAGCTAAGTCTCGCATGGTATGGCACAATTTCTGTAAAAAGACAGCTGGGTCGTCCTGTGATCTTTCTGGAGAAGGTTTTAAAAATTCTCCTGGCAGAGTCAATGTTGTTCCATAGAGCATTTCAGAACAGGTACCACCAAGGTCCTCTTTAAATATGGCACGAAGGCCCAGAAGCACGATGGGAACAATTTCTGTCCAGCGAGTGCGGTTGTGACATTTCAAAGCCTGTTCAAGTGTTCGGTGGAAACGTTCCACCAAACCATTGCTAGACGGGTGGTACGGAGTGGTTCGAATAGGATGTATACCCAGAATCATCATTAGGGAGGAAAATAGATGGGTCTCGAATTGCCGTCCCTGGTCTGTAGTGATAATCCGAGTAACTCCAAATCTGGCAATCCAGTGTGTTACCAAGGTGCAGGCAACGGTTTCAGCAGTGAAATCCTGTACCGGTATTGCTTCTGACCATCTAGTAAATCGATCAATAAAAGCGACCAAGTAAGCATAACCCTTCAGAAGGAGGCAAGGGTCCCACAATATTGAGATGGACATGTTCGAATCGTTGGGAGGTGACTGGAAACTGCTGCAAGGGACTACGAGTGTGGCGATGAATTTTCGACTTTTGGCAGTCTATGCATGACTGTGCCCACCTGGCTATATCTTTGTGCATGCCAGGCCACGCAAATTTTTGCTGTATCAGTCTACGAGTAGCTCGTACCTGGATGAGACAACGAATGGAGGTTCCTGAAGACGGCCATACGTAATGACTCTGGAACATATGGTCGCAGATTTTTAGTGCTAACGTCGCAATAAAGTTGCAAATTGGGACCTATATCCATTTTTTGAAGTTTTAAAGATGAACTGGGCTGTGCAAGGAGATTAGACAACTGTTCATCTGTGGCTTGCTCTGCAGCCATGGAAGGAAAATCAAAAGAATTTTGTATAGTATTGATACGTGACAATGTGTCAGCCACAATGTTGTCCTCTCCAGCAACATGCCGGATGTCCGTACTGAATTGGGAAATGAAGTCCAACTGTCGGAGTTGACGAGGAGAACTTGAATCTGATTTTTTTTAAAATGCAAAGGTCAATGGCTTATGGTCGGTGTAAATTTTGAAGTGGCTGCCCTGTAAACTGCCGAAAATACGTAACAGCCGAATAAATCGCCAAGAGTTCCCTGTCATAGGTGCTATATCTTCGCTCGGTATGGCTCAATTTACGTGAAAAGAATGATAGGGGCTGTAATTTGTTTTCATTTAAGACGTTTAAAACAGCTCCGATGGCAATATTAGATGCATCAACCATCAGGGAAAGCTGTTGATGCGGAGCGTGGTAAACAAGTGTTGCGGAATGAATTCTGTCATGTTTACATGCCTCAAATGCCTGAATTAATGTATCGTCCCACGGAACTGGACGCTTGTCATTCTTTTTTGAGTCTTTTAATAATTCATGCAAAGGGGCTTGAGTTTTAGCAGCATTTGGGATAAATCTACAATAAAAATTAATCATTGCCAAAAAACGTCGCAACTCCATGATTGTTTGAGGTTTGGGATACTCGGCTATTACCCGAGTCTTTTTGGGAAGTGGTTTCACTCCATTAGGTGTTATAAGGCAACCCAAAAAAGAAATTGATGATTTGCCAAGGACACATTTTGCGGGATTTAATTTAAGGCCATGAAGCTTGAGGCGATGTAAGACTTGCCTGATATGACTCTCATGCTCTTCCTCATTGGCAGACGCAATGAGGATGTCATCTAGATAAGGTATACAGAATTCAAGGCCGTTTAAAACTTGATGAATGTATCTCTGGCAAGTTTGCCCTGCGTTACGTAAGCTGAAAGGGGTATACACAAATTCGAATAAGCCGAAAGGTGTTATTACGGCTGTTTTTTCAATGTCTGATTGATTAACAGGAATTTGGTGATACGCACGAGCTAAATCTAAAGTTGTGAATATGTTTTTTCCGAAAAAAATTTGGGTGCAATCCTGGATGTGAGGAATTGGATAACGATCTGGGATGGTAATTGCGTTCAAGCGGCGATAATCTCCACATGGGCGCCATCCACCATTTGGTTTCCGGACCATGTGGAGTGGGCTCGCCCAAGCGCTTTTAGAAGGTCGAATAATACCCCGCTCCAGGAGGAATTCAAACTCCTTACGAGCGGCCGCGAGAATCTCAGGAGATAAGAGGCGCGGTTTTGAAAATACGGGTGGTCCTTTAGTCTCAATAGAATAGGAAATTCTATGCTCAGATAGCTCTTTAGGGGTATGGGAAGGGTTTGTGAGCTCTGGGTATTCGGTTAAAATTTTATCAAATGTCGAAGTACCGTGAAGGATGCTGAGAGAACTGCTCCCAGGTACAATATGAGCAATTTTTCCGTGCTACGATAGTTTAGTTTCGCCATCAATGACACTATTATTCTTAGCATCGACCAGCAAATTGAATTTTTTTAAAAAATCTATTCCAATGATAGGTTGACTAACCTTGGCCACCACAAACGACCTAGTAAAATTTCGTCTGAGATTTAAATCGAGCGTAAGGCGTTGAGTGCCATAAGTTTGGATTTTTGTGCTATTTGCGGCATACAACACCAGTCCCTCATTTATTACTGGTCTTTTGATTTTGCTAACCGGTAAGACCGAAATATCCGCGCCTGTGTCTATTAAAAACTTTAATTTAGTGGTTGGATCGGCCAAAAGCATACAATCTAAGCGGCGGTCGCGATCTTGGCCAGAAGGCGAACACAGAGTTAGTTTCCCGTAAAAGAGCATGGGGAATTACACTTTTTTGCTCTTACGCCAAAATTAGTATGATAGAAGCAGTGGCTGTCAGACGGTTCTTTGTATCGACCCCTAGAGGGACTACGATCCCGACAGTGAAATCGACCCTCTCTTGAGCGATCCCGTCTGTTCACAATGGCAGCTAACTCACTCATTTGCTGAGCAAGCTGTTCTATTTTTGCCTCCAATGGTGAATTTTGAATAGGCGTAACACTACTAACCGCATTAACCTGTGGAGAGGATGACAGATCATGAATTTTGTCGGCGACGGTGGCTAATTTTGATAATTCATCGCTTAATGCTCCTACGATACTTCGTATAGTTTGAGGAAGGCGTCCAAGCCATAAAGATTTGAGAAGCGCTTTCGGAACAGCATTTCCAGCTAAACCTCGCATACGCGTGAGCAAGTGAGATGGGCGAGAGTCTCCCAATTCTACACCTTGCAATAACGTGCGTATTCTCGATTCCTCACTCTCCGAATGAGACTCAATGAGACGTTGTTTTAGAATTGCATAAGGGTTTTCAGTTGGAGGCGTAAGAAGGAGGACACTGACAGAGCTTAGAATGCCAGCGTCGACTGCTGCAACCACATGATTAAATTTAGTGGTCTCACAAGTAATTTGGGCTAAAGTAAACTGTGCTTCCAATCGGAGAAACCACAGCGACGGGTTTGTTTTCCAAAACGGGGGCGGTTTTACCTCAACATGTGCGACCTGCCCGTCAGTTGACATTGCAAGAAATATTAAATATAAATACTAGGAACTGGGCATATATTAAAACATATACATATAATACCACATATACACAAGAAAAGGACAGCATAAGAAAATCATAAACAATACTGCCCGAAAACGCGGAGCGAAAACTGAGCACTCATGACGGAAAACTTTAGCAAGATAAGAATTTCGGACAAAATTTAAAAAATATTTTGGTAAAAATTACAAAATTTGCTCATAAAGCGATATAGTACAGTAAAAATAGGGGTTGGACCCGGACATCCAAAAAAAAAAGTGTTAACGTGTTGGAAATTGTTCATTACCCTCCCCATAAGAACAGGGAAAAAGTCCTAAGCCATTGTGCGTCGGGTTTAGGAATGGGGGCCATCTAAAAGTTGATTTTGTAGGGTTTGTAAAAATCTAAAAGAATGCATTTCAAGTTAAAATAATATTTCATTAAAAATTAAAAAGCCTTCAATCAGCTGAACCCATCCACATAAAGTGATGGCGCACCCTCCTAGTGCGACAGAGCCCCCCACCAAACGCCCCCTCCCCCCCCCAATGGCTGTAATATCTTTTTAGTACAGTAAAACTAAGAAAAAAAAATGCGTAACCCGGACATCCAAAAAAAAAAAGAAAAAGTCAAACCTGTTGCAAATTGCTTTCTACCCTTCCAGCAGAGAGGGGTTAGCGCATCGGATTTGGGGGAAAGGTGGGGGGGGGGGCGGGAACAGAAAAATCTTTTTTTTTCTAAAAAAAATCCTATTTATTCAAAAATTACTCAAAAATTGCAAAAACCACGTAATATGAAACTAAATTAATCAATTCTAATTTGAAAATTATAATTAGCATTTATTCCTTGAAAACTAGATATTGCAGAAATGTTCAAGGTAAAATTCCATTGATTTTAAACTTTTCTGAAACAGCTTAAAATGAACTGCAGCGATATATCAATGTCAGAAGGATCATGCCACAGTGATCTAAATGAGCTTAGGCACCAGTTTAGAGGTTTTGACGGGGTACATTTAATTGCTAAAAGAACCCAGGGGTGTCAGAAATTGAATCCCTGTGAATCCCAGCAGTCTTGCCGAGAAGGGGGGGGGGGGAATTTTCGTCTATCATTGATCTGGCTGTTAACAGGCCCAGCTGAGCTTAATTCAGTTTTTTAATGCCCAGAAAGAAGAGGTCGAATTTTCGAGGAATTCTCTTAGGTCGAGGAACATTCTTAGAAAATACTGGTTCAAAAGATGGAGACAGTGCCTGTGTTGTTGACCATTTTTAGAACCCTTTTCAGCTGTATACAGAAGAGCGGTAAATATTGTAGATGGATTTGAGGGAGCCAAAGCAATAAACGGAAGAACTATGACTGATGTTCTTTTCTACGTTTTAGAATCAAATAATTTTTCCATACATCCACTCCAACCTGGTTTGGCATTGTTCCCACTTAACCAGATTCCAGATAGCTGAAATAAGTTTAATTTGCGGCTAGTAGCAGCTGACAAAGGCTCTCTTTTCAGTGCTTACATATCCAAAGCAATTATGGAAGAGTATCAAGATACTGTTGACGGCTGTGTAGGCTTGCAGTTCAATGAAACCATAATTTTGCGCTGCTCTTGCACTAATATTGATTCGGGGTACATTGGTCTTAATCTGGAGGGCAGATTGAAGGGTCACACAAAGAACACCACCCATAGCGTGAAAAGTATCATATCCATCAACAATGTGCACATTGTAATCTGCGTTGTCAAAAACAATTGCACACATCCTCCATAAATACTCATTTTTTTTTTCTTCAGAAGCTGATTTCTCATCTCTCATATTTTAATACTTCACTGTAAGATGCCGAAACACCCATGTTAACTAATGTGGGTGGTCCGCTATTCATGTAGTAACTCAAACTTGAACCAATTTCCAATAGTATGTTAACTAATGTATCAATCCAAACTTCCTGTGAAAGCACACAGCAGTACCTAATTGCACGGGAGATACAAATGAGCGTGGACGAATAGCTAAAATAAACGGCATTACCAATAGTAATTGTTTTTCTCTCAGTTTCCTTTTTTACGATGAATAATTTCTTGAATTTAGGAACTTGAGGGAATCGGGTATTAGTGCAGAATGTATTTCGTCTGTGTTTGGGAACTGAGAACAATCATAGCTACGAGCTTTCACATCATGTCGAATTATTGCTGCTGCAGTTTTGATTATTCTCTTTTCTTCTGCTGCTTCATCCAGCATTCAATTTTTTTTACCAGGAATCCGATAAAATATGAGGTGCTGTTCCGGTAAAGCAAATCACAGTATTTTTCCCAGATGCTTCTTCAATATACAGGCTGCTCCCATAACGTTGGACTAATTTTCGCTTCAGATGTTTGTCAGAATATGGCCCTATGTCTGGGCTTAGAGTGCAAAACAATTCCTTCAAATATTTTAAACTACCGTAAAATGGGGTGCATAGGAACAGCGGGGTCAATCGGAACAAAACTTCCCGACCGTACGAAGAAATTCTTCATAAATATACTATTGGGTATTTTTCGCCGTGAATTTTTTTTTTAGAAAGGTAAGATCATAGGAAGTATGAAAAAATTACTTTTGTCAATCTGGCAACGCTACTGGCTTCTAAGGAGAGCTGCACGTGGAATGCTAGAAAACACCACATTTTCATAGACTGCAAAACTTCATATGCACGAAAAAACCTTCTTATATTTAAAAACTAAAGAGTGGCATGTTTCAATTATACATATATCTGAACAACAGAATACCACATTAGAATTTACATTTTTTATAAATTGTGTCATAAAAATGAAGAATTCTGAAAAATGCCATAGGAAAAAAATTTGCGGGGTGAATCGGAACACTCAGTTCTGTTGTTCCAATTCAAACTTATTTTAAGGAAACTGTTTGAAAAATCAAGATTCTAACCACAATTCTTCTAATCAAGACAAGGACAAGGATTTATTACTGTTTATCCCTTCTCGTGAGCAACTAGATCTTAGAATGACAAAAAGTTGCAGATTTCAAAAGATTTTTTCTCCAGGAGACTTCTTTTTACTTAAAATACGAGAGGGAAAGTCACATAGATTTTATGTAGTTAAAGTGGCACACAGACAGTGATGAATAAGCGAAAAAATCTTTCAGGACAATCCCAGAAACCCAGAGATGTTAAGAAACTAAAGAAAAGGCAGAGTTCATCAAAGGAGATGTTATGAAAAAACTTAAGCCATGCCACAATTGCTAGTTTTAAGGACAAGTACATATTTGTGGACGACTTGAGGGACTTCCATTCATGTTAAATCTTTGGTTAGGTTAGGTTATATTGTGTTTATTGGCGCAAGAACCTTATTAGGCTATACTGCGCCAAACAATGATTTACTTTAAAAAAGAAGAGATGTCAGAACTAAAATAATTTAAAATACAATGGATATAAAACTTCTAAAATTTTAAAAACACTTCGGGACAAGACACGAACAAAGTTTAAAATTTTTAAACAATGGGATGGAAGCAATAACTGCCAAGTGATTATGATTATACATAGATGATGTTTAAAATCCAAACAAAGCAAGAGAAAGAACTTGCTAACAATTTTTTATAAAATCAGACACACATAACAAAACAAAGACAAAACACTCAAGACAAAGATAAAATCACTAAATTAGAGACATAAAACCGATTTCATTTAAAAAGGGAAACAAATTAGGATGGGGTATATCCCCAAGTAGTTCGGTCAAAGATGGATAAAAACTATTGAAATGTTTAAAACGTATACGATTAAAATTTGGGCAGTTACATAAAATGTGGAGCACTGTCTGGTTTACACTGCAGTTAATACATAGGGTCACCCGGGGCAATTCCTGGTCAGCAAGTTTCTGGGGAATTCCTGGTCACAGTCCTTTTTATGTCTTAATAATCCTTCAGCAAAATGAAAAAAAATCACAGAGGTACTCTGAACTATCTTCATTGCAATTCATTACTTAATTATGAGTTGACTGTGTATTTAGTTTGAAAAAAAAAATTCTTTTTAAAATCGCTTGTTAAATTTCGTAAAACAAGATTGGTCTTAGTTTTGATACATTTGTACAAAGATCGTGATCAAACTCAAACTTCTGAATATTTTTCTTTTTCGTTTTTTGGTTGAATTAGGTACCATGTCAGTTACTGAAAAATAGTTTTGGATAATTTGCAGGAAGGCTCCAAATAATGCCCCTGGCTACTGGGGTAATTCTTGGTCAGAGGGGTAATTCCTGGTCAGTCCTTTTTTTAATATTTATGGATTATTATTTCACCTATTATTGACATATGTTATTGATTCAAACTATATGTAACTCTGTGAGCCTTAACTGCAAAGTTAACTGTAACCGCAATGTAACATTCTTATCTGTTAATGATAAGTATACAATATACTGAATTTTTCTTTGTTAAATTTCATCCAATTATTTTATAAGTTTTAATAATTATTCTTAATTATACTAAGAACAATGCTTAATTGTAATTGCATTGTACTATTCACTTAACTGTTCACCTTAACCTGTTCATAACAGACAGAAGCATGTGCTCAGTGTGTATGGTGCATTGTGCACCATATTTTTTATGGACCTATTTATTTGGTAGGTGAAGATTCATTCACAACAGATATAGGGTCACCCGGGGCAATTCCTGGTCAGCAAGTTTCTGGGGTAATTCCTGGTCACAGTCCTTTTTATGTCTTAATAATCCTTCAGCAAAATGAAAAAAATCACAGAGGTACTCTGAACTATCTTCATTGCAATTCATTACTTAATTATGAGTTGACTGTGTATTTAGTTTGAAAAAAAAAATCTTTTTAAAATCGCTTGTTAAATTTCGTAAAACAAGATTGGCCTTAGTTTTGATACATTTGTACAAAGATCGTAATCAAACTCAAACTTCTGAATATTTTTCTTTTTCGTTTTTTTGGTTGAATTAGGTACCATGTCAGTTACTGAAAAATAGTTTTGGATTTACCATTATTGTTTTGAATAATTTGCAGGAAGGCTCCAAATAATGCCCCTGGCTACTGGGGTAATTCTTGGTCAGTGGGGTAATTCCTGGTCAGTCCTTTTTTTAATATTTATGGATTATTATTTCACCTATTATTGACATATGTTATTGATTTAAACTATATGTAACTCTGTGAGCCTTAACTGCAAAGTTAACTGTAACCGCAAAGTAACATTCTTATCTGTTAATGATAAGTAATAAGAATTTTTCTTTGTTAAATTTCATCCAATTATTTTACAAGTTTTAATAATTATTCTTAATTATACTAAGAAAAATGCTTAATTGTAACTGCATTGTACTATTCACTTAACTGTTCACCTGAACCTGTTCATAACAGACAGAAGCAAAGCATGTGCTCAGTGTGTATGGTGCATGTGCACCATATTTTTTATGGACCTATTTATTTGGTAGGTGAAGATTCATTCACAACAGATATAAAAGCTGTAGCTATTGCATACAAAGTGTATAAAAAGTATTTTGGCTAAGTTTTATTAAGTAAAGCTATTATGTTGAAAACAATTGCATTCTTCCTTAAAAAAACTAAATACAGTGCTTAATTAGCTATATATATAAATAAATTATTTATCTAATTAGTTTAATAACTTGTATTAATAATGTGCTTACAAAATGTATGCATTTTCATCAATAATTTGAGTGACCAATAATTGCCCCGTAAGTGGCCAGGAATTACCCCATCTCTGGGGTAATTCCTGGTCACTAATTAACGACAATTACTCAAGTTCATTATGTATTGTTGATAGCATGAATATTTTATTCGATGGACATCCCAATGTGCTTCCTCCATACCAAAATTTGTAACTCTAACTTAGATAGATTTTGTGATAATTGGATGTTAATGCTTTTTGACCAGGAATTACCCCAGGTGACCCTATAGGCGCTGGTTCGCGGCAAAGAAGGTATTTGTGTGTAAACCTGGTATGGCCGATGCGAAGACGGGCTATGACGACTTGTTTCCTTCGCGTAATATTAAAGGATTTGAAACCTTTTGTGAAGGGCTGGATAGAGTGCAACTTGTTTTGCACTTCTCCATCCCAGTCACGCTGCCAAGAGTTGTATATACTGCCCGTAATGGAATTTTTTATATCTTCATAAGGAACAAGGTCTTCGCAATGGGCACTAGCGGCCTTAGCAGCTGCATCGGCTGCCTCATTGCCAGCAATGCCTACATGACTAGGTATCCAACAGAAGAAAATTTCGAAGTTATTTTGTATTAGCCTATGGTATGATTGAAAAGCTTGAATCACAAAAGGGTGGCTATTGTTGTTACAGTTTGAAAGGGCATCCAACGAACTTTTCGAGTTTGTGTAAATAATCCACTTTTTTTTATTTGATTGGGCTATTGTTTGGAGAGCGGTGACTATGGCTTTGCTTTCAGAAGTGAAGACTGAGCAAGAATTATGTAGTTGTTGTGAGATAGTATAACCATCAATTACTGCTGCGAAGGCAACGTGATCATTTGCCTTAGATCCGTCGGTAAAGATTTCGTAATATGAAGAATATTTTTGTTTTACCTCATAGTAGATCTGTTGGTATACCAAGTCTGCAGTAGTATCTTTTTGAAAGCTACAGAAATCATAAAGAAAAGTAATGTTATTTTGGTTCCAAGGTTCAATAGGTTCTGCTGCATCAGGTAAATCAAAATCAGAAAAATGCAGGGTGTTAATCGCCTGTCTCATTCGAATCCCAAATGTTGTGATGACCGAAGGACGGCGCAGAAATAAATCAGTATATGATGGATGGAAGATATGCAAATGCAAGGGTGGTTTTGGTTTGGTTTGATTTTAAAATAAAAATTTAAAGATAGCACATGAACCTTCTCTGCACTATAGACGTCTAAAGCTAAGATATGTAAGCTTTGAATAGGAGAGGTTCTGAATGCCCCTGTGCAGATGCGCAGAGCGAGATTATGTATTGGAGCGAGGATCTTTAAATAACTTTTAGCTGCAGAGCCACATATTTGACAACCGTAATCAATTTTTGAGCGTATCAGAGCCCTGTAAATTCTTAGCATGGACTCTGTATCGGCACCCCAAGAAGTGTTTGCTAAGACTTTGAGAATATTCAGTTTTAATGAGCATTTTTTTCTTAACTCTCGTAGGTGTGGCAAAAATTTAAGTTTATTGTCGAGTATGATTCCCAGAAATTTTCCTTCAGTTTTTACAGATATTGGTTGGTTGTTAATAAGAAGGTCCGGATCAGGATGAAGACCTCTTTTACGGCAGAAATGAATGCAGAAAGTTTTTTGGGGGGAGAAGGAAAAACCATTCTCCTCCGCCCATTGAGAGACTTTATTGATAGCTATTTGAAGCTGTCTTTCAATGATACTCATGTTCGATGACGAAAAAGATATTTGGAAATCATCAACGAACATAGTACCTTTGACAGCGGGAGGCAATTGTTCGTGTAAGCTGTTGATTGCTATAATGAAAAGAGTAACGCTCAAAACACTTCCTTGGGGTACACCTTCTTCTTGGATGAAGGTATCCGACAGAACAGATTTGACCCGTACACGAAATGATCGATGTTTTAGAAAATTGGAGAGGAAGATAGGGAGGTTACCTCGCAACCCATACTCGTGCAGAGTTTTGAGGATCCCATATCTCCAGGTACGGTCATATGCCTTTTCAATGTCGAAGAATACGCTCACAAGATGTTTTCGTTTAAGAAATGCTTCTCTAATCGATGTTTCGAGAAGCAGTAAGTTGTCAATTGTGCTTCTGCCACGCCTGAAACCACTTTGATAGGATGATAGCAGGTGATTGGACTCCAGAATGAAAATCAGTCGGGCGTTAACCATTCGCTCCATCAATTTACACAGGCAACTAGTAAGAGCTGTAGGTCTGTAGCTTTCTGGTTGGTTAGTCGGTTTGTTCGGTTTCAGTAAGGGTATTATAGTTGCTTGAGTCCATAATGTTGGGAAACAGTTTTCAGTCCAGATTCTATTAAAAAGATGTACTACATTTTCTGAAGAAGTTTTACTTAAATGTTTCAGCATGTTATTATGTATTTCATCAGGACCAGGAGAAGTATTACGAGATTTTTGTAAAGCTACAAGAAGTTCCTTAAGCGTAAAATTGGTATTATATGATTCTAAAATGTTTGATTTAAAATTAAGGATTTTTGCTTCCTTAAGTGATTTAAGAGCTAAAAACTTAGAACTATAATTGCCTGCTTTGGAGACTTCTGACAGATGTGTCCCCAAGCAGTCAGCCACCTCTTTGAGGTCAGATATGGTTTGACCGTTTTTCTCAAGAATGGGAGCACAAGATGTTTGATAGTTACCAGCTATTTTTTTAATCTTCCCCAAAAGGTCTTGGATGGGGTGGACGTCGTGATTGTGCTGACATATGTTTGCCACGAGTCCCGCTGGCTTTTTCGCCGAATCCTCCGAGCTTTAGCACGAGCTCGTTTAAGTGCTATTAAATTTTGCGTGGTCGGATAACGACGAAATGCGCTCCATGCTTTTTTTTGGTTTTTATGAGCTACTTGACAGTCTGCATTCCACCACGGCTTAGGGTATTTAATTCTACCTTTTGTGGTTTTTGGAATTGTAGCGTTCGCTGCTGCAAGGATAGTTTCAGTTACTCTGCTTACCGCTTCATTAATGTTGATATCAAGTACCATCTCCGGTGTTATGTCTGCCATTTAGGTAAAAGCTGTCCAATCGGCTTTATCAAAACGCAGTCGGGCTTGCTGCTGCTGATAGCTACAGCGTCCAGTGAAGGTGATCTTGACTGGAAAGTGCCCGCTGGTATAAAAGCCACCTCCAACCTGAAAATCCCAAAGTGGCAGAAGAGAAGGTGAACATATTGCCAGATCAATCGCATGGTAAGTCTGCGTAGGAAGATGGAAATATGTATTGTCACCGTTGTTAAGAACGCAGAGATCGTTGTCATTTATTAAGTCTTCTATTATTAGACCCCTACTATTGGAGTCTGGGCTCCCCCAAAGAGGGTTATGGCCATTGAAATCCCCCAAGATGAGAAATGGGGGTGGGAGTTGATCAATCAATGTCTGCAATTCCACACTTCTCAAGTCATAAGAAGGAGGAATATACACAGAACAAACTGTGCACAGCGAGTGAAGGTGAACACGCGCAGCTACTGCTTGGAGGGACGTGTTGATATCGAGCTGGCTAGATGCATAATCGTTAGAGATTAGCATTGCCACTCCTCCGCAACGACGATCACCTGACAAGCAGTCCTTGCGGTATATATCGAAACCTTTCAAACTCGGTCTATCAACAGGTGACAGGAATGTTTCTTGCAGACAGAATATGGCCGGTTGGTGAGTTTCGACAAGATCTTTGACGTCCGTGACATTGTGTGAGTAACTTTGACAATTCCAAGAGAGAATGCTCAGGGCCGTGATGGAAGAAAAAGAGAAAAAAGGCCAAAGGAAAGAGAAGCAGCTCATTTAGTGGGGACGTCCGTCCATCCTTCATCTTCGGATGGCGGAAGTTCTTCAAATTCTACATCCTCAACCTCCCCATGAGAAGGAGCAAGTTCCTCGTGAAGAGATTTCGTCAGTTTATTTTTCTTGCCAGAATACAAGAAGTCTTCTTTTTTAAATTGAAAAAATTGAGGGGGCCTTTGTTTAGAGGGAACCTCCATTTTAGCGCGCATTTGAATAAGTTTCTTTTTCGCTGCAGTTTGCTTCGCTTTTTTATGACTTGCCGTGTTTGCAGTTTGAGTTTCATCTGTATTATTTTTAGCATTTTGTTTTTGTGTGTTTTCACTTATTTGCTTTGAAGAAGCATTAGGACTATTATTTTGTTTAATTGGCGACTTGGTTGTGTTAAGTGTTTTAGATTTGGCAGCAGTTTCATTTTGGCTAATTGTTTGTGTGCTAGCAGATTTTAATACTTTTTTAACTGATGCAGCATATGAAAGACCAGCAGTAGGAGTCCGGGATTCGACTATTTTTCTGGCGTCTGGGTATGATAACTTTCGAGTTGTTTTGATGGTTTGTATTTCTTTTTCTGTGATCCACTTAGTGCATTTTCGAGAATATGAGGGATGATCTGCTTTACAGTTAACACATTTAAATTCTTTTGTACATTCGTTACTGTCATGGCCGGGTTCCGCACATCTGCCACAAGTGCTGGTTCCACGGCAAGACATTTTTGAATGGCCAAATCGCTGACATTTAAAGCATCGTAATGGATTGGGGATATATGGTCTGATCGGACAAGAAAGATAACCTGCCTTGACGCGTGGAGGAAGATCAGGCTTACTGAAAGTCAATATGACGTGTTTAGTTGGCGCCATCTCGCCATCACGTTTGATAGTTATCCTCTTAACACCAGTAACGTATTGATCTTTCAGTTCCTCCAGGATTTCCTGCTCAGATGTATACAGGAGGTCAGGTTCCGAAATAACTCCTCTAGAAAAATTTAAGAATGAATGCGGTGTGACTGTTACAAGAAAAGAGCCAATTTGTTTTATGGATAGTATAGATTTAATTTGCTTTGTTTCTTTAATTTCTACTAAGAGTTCACCATTTTTTAGTTTTTTAACTGACTGAAACTCGCCTATTAAATTTATCAATGCTTTATTAATTAGAAAAGGAGAAACTTTGATGAAATTATAATTCGGATCACTACGCTTAATAATAAAAAATTTAGCAGCACTAGACGTTTTCATCTGACGCTCCCCACTAGGGGGAGAAGAATTTTTGTTTTGTGTATCCATGAACGGACCGGAATATTTATTATGAAAGGAGATACTTTTGAGAAGTCTAAGTTATCATTTCTTTTGATAATAAAAAACTTTGCAGTGTTTGAATAATAATCCATCTGACGCTCCCCACGAGGGGGAGAAGTTTTTATTTTTAGAATCCACAATTGGACCGGAGAACTGGGGGGGAAAAGTGGGGTCGAGCCCCTGCGTAGCCCCTAGACAGGGGTAAGGCTACATACGACAGGGTTCGCCAGCTAGCCCTGAAGCCTCCCGTAAGAGATACCGCTTGGCCCCGGTACCACTCAGCCATCGGCACGGTCGCCACACCTTGGCTTGGGCTTGTTCCGAAATTTGGCAAGTGTGGTGAGGGAAGGAGGGAGAAAAAATCCCTACCCGCCGAACTTCAGTTTGAGCAACTGGGGGTCACTACTCCGCCAAGAGCTCGCCCCGAACACACCACACCGCAAGCCCCCCCACCACGACAAGGTAAACGGACAACGGGGGGGGGGGGGGGTTAAATCTTTGTATTTCAATTCAAAAGCATTTCTTAAAATTACTTTTAATTTTTCATAAGCTCAAAATTTTGAATTTTTACAAATTATTGGTATTGAAATTATACATTTATTTGACAGTAATTATCTGTTCTTATTCTCCCCCATCAATATTACTCACGTTTGTGAGACCTATAAAGGTTAAATTGAAAAAAATAAAAAAATTAACATGTGTTCCGATTGACCCCCTATCAGCGGGGTGATTTGGAACACCCATAATTTCCTATATATTTTAATAATAATTGTTCAAAATGTTTTGTCTGTGCTTGAAATATCAAAAGTAAAGCAAGACCGAAGTTTTTACCCAAAAATCAAATTAAAAAAAATCTTTTAACTGCTTTTTTTACAATCAAAGCTGAAAAGTGTTCCGATTCACCCCATTTTACGGTATACTAGCATTTATCATTCATCATTATCTTCCACATATTGGCATAGTCTTTCAAATCTGACCAATTTTTCTGTGTCACAAGTAGAGCCTCATTTTGTAGTGATTTCTCCCAGTTTTGTAGAGCCTTTTACTTGGAATCTGGAATAGCAGTACCGATGATACCTTCCATCAAGATGGATAAAATAATTGAGGCTTGATAGTCTCAGAAACACTTCTTCACCCCAAGCACACCGTCTGTTTTCAGCAAAATCTTCGAATGTTAACAAATAGTTCCTTCGTCTCTGCCATACTCCATTTTTGTTGATATGGGTTCCTGCATTTAGAGGCATCTATGCATTTGAGACCAGAAAGAAAACAAAATCTTAAAATCAAATGCAAAACGAGCTTGTTTTAGGAGGTTCATCTTCAGATATTTATGGTGGTTTTGGATATTTCGTGTAATTTCTACGGTATTCTCTATGAACTTGGATGACAGCATTGTCCGTAATCTTATCTTTCACTCCTTCCTTACAAATTTCACTACATTCCTTGATTCGTTCAATCCCGTTTACAGTCAAGATAATTAAATGAAAGGTTATGTGAATCGAGTGCAGCAGAGAGAAAACAGTAGAACATAAACAACTTTAATACAACACATGGGGACACACATACAGCAAGACATAGAGGAAAATAGTGAAGACTGCCAGCCCTCTTATCACCAACTTTAGATTTCTCTCCTCATTGAGGGGAAAGGTGTGGTGGGGAATGTTGTTTTCAGTACAGTAACTGATCACTTTCCTATATGTGTCAGCATCGGGGGTGATAATGTGATGCTTTTGGCCATTATATTTAATGGAGACTTTGACTCCGGCCATTTCATTCAGTTTCTTAGCAAATTCCACCGAGTTTTTAAGTTCTGATATTAAAATGGGTGATGGTTTGGGATTTTTCCTTAGTCTTTGTTGCGTAAATGGCTGATCATCATTAGCAGCAGTCTTTTCGATGTTAATTGCAGCTTCTATAGTGCAATTTTCCTCAGTCGCCTCATGGGCGGGGTTAAGTGACAGCGGAGTGCCCTCATTGGTTGCATCTTCGTTAGTGATTAGATTAATTTCTGATTCATGTATACATTCATGAATGGTTTCTTTTTGATCCCTGCCCTCGGGACTATCTGAAACAACTTTGTTTATTTCGTTTAAAGCATTATTAAGCATTTTAGTAGAAACGATTAAGTGGGCGGAGTCATGGCTCTCTGCCGCAGCCTCATTGGCCGAATATTCGGCAGGAGTCACTTCCACCAAATCTGTTTCATCTTCACTACTACCGTTTTCATTTTGAATTTCAGGGAATTCATCTATATATAAGCTCTCTTTGTCAACTAGGAGCCCAAATTGATTAGTTATTTCGATTTCTGGGTTGATTTGCACGTTGGATTGCAGTAGGGGGTGGGGTTTGCCCTTTTCTTCGCGTTTTTTCCCATCTTACTTTTGCGAGCAGCTTTTTTACATTCAGTCTTTTTCACTGCTGCCTGGTTTGAGAGTTCGTTGAATTTGATAATCCATTCATTTTTAGTAGACTCAAGCTTTGACTCGAACTGGGCAACCGTATTGTTCCTTTCCGCCTTTAATTGGCGTACAAGTTCAGTCTGCTCTTTTTTGAAAATTGCGAGCTCGAACTCATAATGTTCTTTTTGCAGTTTTAGTTTTGCATCGTTGATGCATCTTAGGTTCTCGTTTGCGAGGCGAGAGAGAGAAAAATAATCTCTTAAAATTCCAAGTGAAACTGGAGTCTCTGTGTTACAAATTTTTTCCTCAAAGGAAACAATAAGGGCGTCCAGCTCAGAGTAGGTGGCTTCTAGCTCCTTAAGAGGGGTGTTAGCTTTGATTAATTTAGAGAAGTAGAGAAATTGTTTGGTTAGTATGGTATGGAAATCGGAATCAGGGTTTCTTATCAAATTTGATTTTGAGCTGGTTAAGTTGTCTGGATCGTGGGTGGAGGAAGCGCAGGCCGCAGTCCCAGTGGGGGTCGCATCCCCGTCCGCCATGATGAGGTGAAATTAGCGATAATGGAGCTGGGTCTCTCCTAAATAGGAGGTGCTCTAATATGGCCCTTAAAAGGGCCGAGCGGGAGTCGACCCGGTTCACTTGTAGTCCTGGCCAGATCTAATCCGGGCCCACCAGTTACTTCCGGGAAGGGATGAATGAAGATAAGCTCGCAATATCGACGAAGCAGGAGGAATCGAAGAGTGAAGCCGGACGACACGGCTTCGGGTGATACCGTCTATATTCGATGTCTGAAGAGCTCTAGTCACACGTCCTTCACGGACGCCTACCAACAGTCTCGAATGTCGAAATTAATGTGAATTCGAATGAATAAGAATCTTGTAACTGAACTGAACTGGAATGGTGTATGGGCAGAGAGAGTACCTCTTTTTCCCAGTGTCAATGAAAAAGCCTAAGGATGTATGAAGGGAGAAAGCCTCAGCGGAAGGTCGAGGAAAAAAGAAAAAAAAAAGCCGTCATCAGGGCTACACATTAAAAAAAAAAAAAATAAAGAAAAGCATTAACAAAAATTAAAAAGAAACAAAGAAACCAAAGCTCAAAACGGCGGACTTCCAGAGGGAGTGCCTAACGAAGTTGAAACCCTTAGCGGTAACAAAGCACGCAAGTGAAGCCCGGAGAGCCGGGAGAACCAAGTTGTCAGAGCTGCCCTTCCGTGCTAGGTTCCCGCCGAATCAACCAACGCGCCGTAATCGGCAGCGATGGGAGTAAACGCAGGGTAGCTGGTCTGTGGATCGGGGAGGGGGTTGTTTTTGGTAGAAAGGGTGTCATAGTTAATATTACAGGTAAAAGCTGGGTACTTGTACTTGCCGAAATGGGGGAAGCTGAATTTAGCCTGATCTTTAATGAGCTTATTGCTATGAAAGGGGATTTTGTTAAAAAACTTACGGGCCAGTTTAATAATGTGGAGGGACACCGAATCAACGCCGAGATCCCTGTGAATGTCTTTTCCCTTGATAAACCAAGGGGCGGACGAAATTTTCCGCAGAATACGATTTTGAATAACTTGAATTTTTTTGAGGGTAGTTTTAGAGGTAATACCCCAAATTTGGGCTCCGTAGAGCATGAAAGGCCGAACAATTTGCCTGAAGAGAGTAAGTTTATTTTTGGAAGAAAGCCTGTTTTTCCCGTTGAGAAGAGGATTAATTAGCATGAAAGTTGCCTGAGCTTTTTTGACAATATTCTCAGTATGTTTGTTAAAGTTAAGCCTCTTATCAAGGGTAATGCCCAGGTATTTAGCGTTGTTAGAGTAGTCAATCTCTGTGTTTTTAATTTTGATTTTCTTTAATGGAATGTGCTTCCCTTTTTTGAAGCAAACAATCTGGGTTTTCTCGCCGTTGATATCAAGTTGCCAAAGTTTGTACCAGTTGCAGATCTCGTCGATGTGCTCCTGAGCATTTTTAACTACTTGAATTTTACTTGGATGCCTAGAGATGACCGTAAGGTTATCTGCGAAGAGGGCGAGGAGCGTTTTCGGAGAATGAGGGATGTCGTAGGACGTAGGCATAAATGTTGAAGAGCGAGGGAGACAACGAGCTCCCTTGCGGAAGCCCCGCCTCTATTCCCCTATTGGTCGAAAGTGAGGAGCAGAGTTTGACTTGGAATTTCCTCGATTTTAGAAAGCTTTTGATGATGTTAATTAAAAAAATGAGGAAATTGAAGGGTAATCATTTTGTAAATTAAACCGTAATGCCACATTTTATCGAATGCTTTTTGCAAGTCAACAAATGTGCCCACGGAATACCTTCCTCTGTTAAAACCTTCGATGATGTGATTAGTGGTGCGAAGTACCTGATGGAGAGTGCTGTGGCTAGTTCTGAAACCAAATTGAGAATCAGGGAGGATGCTATTTTCCTCTAGGTGTTTTTCAATGTAAATTTTGACAATACGCTCGTAAATTTTCGCAATATTGCTGAGAAGGCTGATGGGGCGATAATTTTGAGGAAACCTTGGATCGGAACCGGGCTTGTGAATACAAGTTACGATGGCATTTTTCCAGACTTTGGGGTAGTAGCTGAATTTTAAAGAGGAGTTAATAATTTTAGTGATGTTTGTAATAACATTGATTGGGGAGTTTTCAAGAGCTTTATTAGAAATGTTGTCAGCTCCAGGGGCTTTCCGAATAGGGAGAACTTTTACAATATTATTAATGTCAGAGGGGCTGAAAAAAAGGGGGGGGGGTGCCATCGTCGAGGGGGTTTTCGAAATAGTGATTTACGGTCCGATTAACTCTAGCAATATTGTTTTCTGAAAAATTTTGATAGGTATGCTGGAATTGAAGTTCGAGCGTGTCCGCGATAGCCTCGGCTTTTTCTTCATCAGTGTACTTCATACCAGAGCTGGAGTGGAGGGGGGGGATAGGGGTGAAGGGTTTCCAGAAATGCTTGACCAATCGGAAGAAACTTCTACCATTGGGTTCAAGGGAATTTAAAAATTCATTCCAGGAATGGGTCCTATACTCTTGAATTAAGTTTTTGATGGTTTGTTGTAAAAAATTTATTTCAGTTTTGAGTGGGAGGTAACGAGTTTGTTGCCACTCTTTTTTCATTCTATTTTTCTTCTTGATGAGACGTCTTATGAAGGGGGGAAGAAAAATAGGGTCTTTATTGATGATTTTTGTGAAGGTGGACTCGGTGAGAGCATTCTCGAAATGGGCTGAGAGGTCAAGAATGGCCTCGTCGATTTGCTCTTTAGAACTGATCTGTGGTTTGCCAGGTACCGTGGCACTAAGAATTTGATAGAATTTAGGCCAATTGATGGTTGAGATGGAGTTGTTAAAACTTGGAAGAGAACCATTGAGAGATAATTTAAGGAAAACAGAGTTATGATCAGACGAGAGCTCCGGGTGGGAGGAAATAAAGGAGGGAAGATCGTTATTATTCATGATTGCAAAGTCAAGTGTGGAGTAGGAATGACCCTTAAAATGGGTGGGGGAGGAGAGGGCAATAATTTGATAGTTATACTTGACGCAAAAATCATGAATTTTTTTTCCCCTTGCATTAGTACAAGCTGGGTCCCAATTTCCATGCCTAGCATTAAAATCTTCCATGATTATGAAATTTTTATTAAGGGTGCAGAGGTGGTTGAGCTCGTCTAGTTCAATGGTTTTATTTGGCGGAGAGTATATAGAAGTTATAGTAATTGGGGTGTTATTAATGAAGAGGACTATTGTGGTGTTCTCAAAGGAACGGGAAAAATAGGGGTAAGCATAATGAGGGAGGTTTTTCCTGACATAGATAATTGTACCTCCGCCGAGGCCAGTACCACGGTCATCACGATGGCAAGAATAATTTGGGATTTTTGCATTTTTTGTTGAGACAAGGTGGGTTTCCTGAATGAGGATCACATCAGGGCGACGGTCGGTGACGTAGTCAATCAGTTCTCGGAGCTTATGCTCAAGCCCATCGGCGTTCCACGAGAGTATGCTCAAAAGGTTACACCTGCCCATTATGATTAACAAGAGTGGTGAGAAGTTGCTGCAAATTTTGAAGCTGAGTCATCATATTGTTCATAACAGAGTTGATGTTGTTAATTATTTGGACATTAAAGGTCGAATCTGATTGGAGGGTGGTCTGTGGAGTGGGAGGGGCAGCAGCTAAATTAAGGGGGGGGGGTTGGAGGGAAGGGGGGAAAGGAGTTTTCCTGAGCGAGTTTTCTTAATTCCCAGATGTTTTGGGTGGGCTTGGGGGTGAACTTTGGCTTGAAGGGGCAGTCGGGGGAGTTAGCGGTATGATTGCCAGTGCAAAGGGCGCAACGGGGTATCTCCAGCTCATCAGCATCAGTCTTTCGTGAGATGATCCCATCAACATTTAACACATTTGGGGGGAGGCGAGTACAGCATCTACTGCCATGTCCATACATTTGACAACGAAAGCATTGGGAGATTTGGGTCATTTTCCCTAAATGACGATTTTTTGGTTCTTCTCAAAAAAAGCACATGTAAACTTGCATAAAAACCAAACAAAAGCAAAAATATTTCAATTACATATCCTTTTGCCTTTATAATAGGTTAAAATGTATTTTTCCTAAATATGAACCACTTTAAATGTTTTATTTGTCAATGAAATGTCATTCCCCTGTGTGTCCCTACCTGCACCTTTGCACCAAACAAGCTGCCAAAAACTAAGTTAACAACAATATTATTTTGTTATATGAGGTTTCAATTATTAAAAACTGTCATATAAGCCAAAAAAATTAACACATAAATAAATATCATGATTTGCTTCCTTACTAAAAGAAATTTAAAATTGTCCTTTGGTTTTGTTGTCATTCCCCTGCCGTAGCAAAAAATTATTATTATAATGACTGGCATCACTTTTATTAGCTATGACACTTCTATATAGCTGGCAACACTTCTAGGGAAGCCATATTGAGCCTGTTTTGTTATCAAAATCAAGCATGGACATGTAAAGAATAGTGATTCAGTTTTATATCTTGGTAAGTATTTTTATTCATTGTCATTACCCTGTAGTTTTTATTACCTTAAATATTTTAGAAAAATACCAAAAAAAGGATTAGATCTGTTTCAAATGAGTTTTCCAAACTAACTTTAGTAGTAAATAAATGTGATGCATGTGGTTATAAAGATAGACAACCTTTCCTTACTTTTTGTCATTCCCCTGTGGTCATTCCCTTGTCTCATGTAGGGCAGTGGAATGACATATCATCACAGGGGAATGACATTGTTTCACAATCTGTAAACATTTAGTACAATTTGCTCTTGCTGTGCAGTTTATGTATGTTTGTTCTATTTTTACTCTTGGGTGTTTTTCCTTTTATTATTTTTACACTAATTTTAACATTTATTGTGGTTTGATTGATTGATCAACCCCTGCAAACTGCAAGAAATGTAAACTCAGCAAAATCTTATTTTCATAGTTTAATAACAAATGTGAGGAAAATATATGTTAAAGAAAATTAACAGGCATATTTAGTATAGTAGGATAATTAATACTTATTAGATTTAACAATTTTTTGAAACATACTTTATTTATTATTATTATTATTATTTATTTATTTTTTTTTTTTTCAGATGCATAATGGCCCCTAAGAAGGAAATAAGTGAGAGCAAAAGATTAGATATTCTGATTAAAAAAAGAGAAAATGAAAGGAAAAGACTAGAAAAGATAAAATCTGATCCTGTTTTGGCAGCCAAATTAAAAGAGAAAGAGCGTCTTAAGTATTTAAAAAAGAAAGAAACTGGAAAAATAAAACCAGTGGCAAACTTAACAGCCAGAGAGCAGAGAATGCAAAGGAAAAGATGGAAAATTAATAAGCAAAATAGCCGTGCCAGAAATAGGAATGGCACTGAACACAACCATAATTCGATAAAAGGCAATGAGAAAACCCTTTCGTCGCATCCATCAACTAGCACAGGATGTTTAAACCAAATAAGCCAAGAGAAAACACTTGCTACGAGAAAATTTTTGACACAAGTTAGCACTCTTCTGGGGGAGAGCACCTTAGATGAAAATACTGAAAAAAATTCAAATGGAAAAAAGGCAGCTGGTCGTAAGCGAGTTAGAAGAGATCGAGCAAAAGTGGTTAGGGAATTGAAAAAGACCAAAGATGAATTATTAAGGGCCCGTAGAACTTCGGAAAAATATAAGAAAAAGTTTTACAGACTTAGAGACAAATTTAATCAAGATACTCCTCGAACAAAAGTGAGAAAGATGACGAAGAATTCGAATGTTACCCCAGAAGTGAAGAAGAAATTGTTGTTTGGTGAAGTAATTACAAAGGAGTTGACTATTGGATACCACAAGCTAAAAAGTGAAAAAACAAAACAAGTATTTAAAAGAATAATGCAAGGAGACCTTTTTAAAAAGTACAAGCTATTGAAAGATTCGAAGCATTTCTTACCTGCCAAGAGATCTAACAACATGGCCTGCAAGCTTAAGGACTTTTATGGTTTGAAATATGGTCGAAAAGAAAGAAGTGGTTTTGTTATAACAAATAAATTACGATGTAAGGTTCTGGAATTTTTAGAAGATGATATCAATTCCAGAATGTGCCCTGGGAAAAAAGATTATTTAACCAAATGTAAAACAAAACACCAGAAAAGATTTTTAAATGACACTTTGTTAAACCTACATAAAAAATTCCTCCAGACTTACCCAGAACATAAATTGAGCTACACTTCATTTACAAGGTTGAAGCCATTCTGGATTGTCACTCCAAAAGTCACAGAAAGAGACACTTGCCTATGCATTATTCATGCTAATATGAATTTGTTGACGGCAAAACTGTATCAATTAGGGGTTCTTTCCGATAAAAATATTAATAACCTGATAGATCAAATGTGTTGCGATGGGAAGGCAATATTATGCTTACAACGAAATTGCAACCACTGTAAAAATTGTACAGCTGAATATGAAACTTATGATAAAGATTTGAACTGTTCATTTTCGCAATGGAAAACTGAGCGAGAACTATATTTTGACAAAAAAAGTGGACAACACAAGATGTGTCGTAAAACAGCAAAGTTGGAACTATCATCTACTATTGAAGAATTGATAACTGAATTTGAGGAACAGCTACCAAAGTTCATGTATCATGTTGGAAATCAGTATCATCAGCACAATGAAATCCAACTACTGAAGAAAAATTTAAAACAACATGAGATACTCCTACATGTTGACTTTAGTGAAAATTATGTATGCAAGTATGCGGCTGAAATACAATCTGTTCATTTTGTTGGTGGTCAACAAATAACACTGCATACAGGTATTATTTATTTCAAAAACACTGATGGTAAGCTACAGTCGAAATCTTTTTGCACTGCTTCCGAATCACTTAGGCATGATGCCGCAGCAGTTTGGGCTCACATTCATCCAGTAATTAGGCAGCATCTTCAAGAATACCCTGCTATTACTACATTTCATGCTTTAAGTGACAGTCCTACAAGCCAATACAGAAATAGAACTATGTTTACTATCCTTCGTAAAATTTTGAAAGAGGATTTCCCTACAGTCAAAGCATTTACCTGGAATTTCACCGAAGCGGGGCATGGTAAAGGTGCACCTGATGGAGTTGGGGGAGTAATGAAACGAAGTGGTGACAGGTTAGTGGCGCAAGGGAAAGACATTGATAATTTTCAAAAATTTGTGAAAATCTTAAAATTGGAAGTAAAAGGAGTTTCCATACACATTGTAGATCCAATTAATATAGAAAATGTAGATAAACGTTTGACGCAAGTTGATAAGCCCTTTCCAGGCACAATGAAAGTGCACCAACTGACCTGGTCTTCCAGGCAAAAACCATCTCAACTGAACTTTAGAAGATTGAGTTGTTTTGTTTGCCCGATGAACTACTGCAAACATTTTACAATTGCGGCAGCAAAAACAAGATCCAAAAAGAAAAGCCCTGAAACTGAAAATAAAGTTGATACAACAGGTAAGTCAGACATTTTTTTAAAAGTTTACATAAGAATTTTTGTAAGTGAAATTTTATTTGCTTATAGTTATGATTGGATGCTTTATTGTTCCAGAAAATCTAAAAGCTGGAGACTGGGTCAGTGTTAATTATGACGGAGACTTATATCCTGGAGAAATAACAAAATCAACAGGCAATGGGGAGTATGAGGTTGATGCAATGGAGCGGGTTGGAAGCACGAAATTTTATAAGTGGCCAGCCTATCGTGATCTATGCTTATATAGATATGACGATATAAAGTGCAAAATTTCAGCTCCAATACCCTATGGATCCAGGGCAAATAAGTTTTATTTTAATGATTTTTCTGTTTAAAAACTTTGTACCTAATTTATTTTAATTAATAAATGTTGAAAGTATGAAGTTAGTGTGTGTTTGTCATTGCTTGGTTTGCTAGTCATTCCCCTGCAACAGGTTGTCATTCCCCTGTATCAGGCTGTCATTCCCCTGTCTACTTAAAATTTAAACTTTAATTTTCCAGTACTTAACATTGAAAATATTTTTTGCTGCTTTTATTTTATTGATAAGCAAGGCTATCTAGATACAATCAAAAAGTTTTTCATGAAAAAAAAAAAATAAAAAATATTCATGTTTACTATTGATCTGTTTAGAGAAAATGACCCATTTATCTTTGATTTTATGATATATATAATTTGAAATAGTTTTTAGCGGATTTATGTTTAAGAATTGAAATAAATTAACCATGCTTCAAATCGACGAATTTGTGTTCATTGCATCTATCATACGACTGTATCCTTAATGTCTCATTCTAACGAGAAGGGAGCTTCACTTTAAAAAATAACCTGATTTTGAGATTCAGGCCATCGAGCGTTATAAGGAAATATTGCCCGAAGGGAGTATTCGTTGCAAAAAAAAAGGGGGGGTAGAATATGCTGCAGTGTCCACTTTTAGCCAATTCAACATGGGATGTGAAGCAAGATTGAAACTAAAAGAAAATGAAAAAATAAACAATGCAATTGTAGCCAAAGCGCGATAAAAGAAGACTGAAACAGAGTTAACATCGGAGCAGCTCAGAGTATAAAAAAGCAAAAAAAAAAAAAACCACAACAAAGAAGAAAAACACAGAGGGAAAGTGTGTCATATGCTGCTGGAGCATTTTGAAGAAAGTTTCAACTCATAGTGCATATAAAAATTGAACCATCCTTCTGTTGGACTTAAAAGTCTCACTCAAAATCTATAAATTTTACATTTTCAACTAAATTGTTAATTTTTATACTAGAATACTGTATTCATTGAAAAACTAGCAAGTAAAAGTGTGTTATAATTATGTAATTACATTATGTTATGCCACTAATAGCTAAATCCTATTAGACTCTCATTCTTAGTTTTAAAATCCATTTTTCTGTTTTACATTTCTCGTGTATATTGTTGCTTCAAAATGCTCCCTAAGCTTTACTTTTCACTGTATTGCTTCAAAAATTTCTGATCATGTTAACAGTCTTATATTTCATAAAACTGGGCATTGCTATACCCAAATAAAAAAATTTACTATTTATCCGCTGCTTGCAAAGTGGCATGTATGTAAAAAAAAACTAAAATTCTATCTAAATGGAAATTTTTTTTTTCTAGTTTATATATACATATAGATAGAATTCAATGCCTACTTATGTTTATATACATAGACTACATTTGGAGAAAAATGTTCGTTGGTTTTTGTTAAAATGGAAGGCACTGGGAGTATTTTCAATTTTGCCTATGTTGCGCTTCGTAAACCTATATATAATCACCTTATTCGGTCTTTAAAAAATTTTAATTCACAATTAAATGTCTTATATTGATACAAAAACATAAATTGTGTTCTATTACTACAAATACGTGGTGTAATATTATAAAATTGAAAAGTAAAATTCCAAAGTCCCTTGTTCCCTCTACTTTATTAGTAATTTATTCTCTTCTATTTCCATGAGTGCAAACATTTAACTACTTTAACTTGTCTAAGGCAGATACTTAAGTGCAGTTTGAACCATGAGCCTCACAAACACTCTCAATAATGACACAATTACTAACAATGAGGCAGCAGCCCCAAACATACCTATCCTGCATTGCTATACGGCCCACTCCCTTTTGGAAAATTACCTCAAGTGGCACACTCAACTTGAGGCCCAATCTGACATTGCTAGTATAACTACCGATACCAGAAAATTTAATCATGTGATTTCGGCTGTGGAGTCGGATGTTCTGAACTCTGTTAGTGATGTTATTTTACAGCCCCCTAATGAGACAACAAATATAAAACTTTGAAAGACCGACTCATAAGCTTACACTCTGAAAGCCAGGAATCCAAAATTAGACACCTACTACAGGGCATTGAGTTTGACGATTAACGCCTTTCCCAACCCCTAACGCGAATGCGCTCCCTTGGCTGGGGATACTGTTAGTGAACCCCTTTTGAAGTCATTATGGCTATCTCGCCTCCCAACAAGCACCCAGCGCGTTCTTGCTATCAATGAGGACTTAACCCAGTTAGCCACCATTGCTGATAAAATCAATGTCAAGTACTAGCTTGTTCACTTCAGAGGTGGTTTGTAGGTTTAGCACATTGAATCTGCTGGTGCTTTTTCCGTGAGAGACCGGAGCTTTCTACTTTTTTTTGGCTACGTTGGAGATCGTAGTAATTTTTGTTTCTCAAAATAAATGTAATTGTCCGAGTGATTTGTGATACTTCACATGTTTATTTTGTGTTTAATTAACAAATGTCTTCTCGCCTTACTTTCCCCATTTCATATAAAACCGTCGGTTCCATCCATTTTTGTCTTTCGCCATTTTGTTCGTAGTAGTCTTTTACAGCTTCTTGCCACTCGGAGTGACTTTACGATGTTGAGGAAGCCAGCCGCTGATTGGCTGTGCGTTTGGAGGAACGACACCCGAATGATTCCGAATAGCTGTTCGGGTGCGATCGGAGACATGCAAGAAGGAGGAGGGCCATTCGGGAGTTCTCTAGAGCAGACTTGGAAGGACCATGGTCACGATCAGCCGTGCGAAGAGGAGCTCCACGATTAATCTAAGTCTGCACCACACATAGCACGTAGAAACTCCAAGTGGTGATAACGAAGTACAGGATGGAACCATTAGGGGAGATGTAGCAAGAGAAAACGAGGAAGGAGTCCACCATACGGAGGAAGGCAAGTCCAAGATGTTCCCCTAAATCGTTCCCCCGCACACGTGCTCTCTGAGTTAGGCCTAAAAAGCCAGCTCGACGGACCAAGATGGAGGACGGCAGTTTTTTTATGATCGACGGTTTTCCGTACTCCTCAACACTCAAAGACCATCATCTTTGTGATTCTTCTTATTTTCGCGCAGTGAAAGATACGTTAGCATGACCCTTTATTTTTCTTGGAGAAAGTCCCTAAACAAATCTATTTTTAAAAAAATATAAACTGCACCTACTTTCCTTGCCTGTATGTCTCGAAGAAAGAAAACCCATTTTTAATTTCCATCCTGGCACGCCGGCAAGCAATCCAATCACTAGCGACAGAACTTGCACGTTTCCGTATTGGTGTGACGTCAGAGCTTTAGTGTTGAGGAACAGTTGGCTTCCTCGAAGCGGGTAAACAATTTAAGAAATTTCCCTGAGCTGTGTTATTTTAAAGTTGAGTTGTATTTTTAACTAAAGTTCTGTTTTAATTCTGTTTCGATGTTGCGGTGTGCACGCAGAGCGTGCTCTTCTTTTTGTGGTGCTGTAATTTTGAAAAGGCTGGATCCTTAACCACTTATGTTATACCATACAGGCATACATGGTAATTTGTTTCAAACGTTTTTAAGAATTTGGCCGAACGCTTATATGTTCGGGGAATTTGCAAGGCCCACCTGCTAGACTCTACACGCAGTTTTATCGCCCCACCGGTGTTCCGTTTTCCTGTTCCTGAGATGGAATACCCATGGCTGTAAAGTGTCATGTGGCGACCAAACCTACTGGCTCCTTCATTGTGGTAATTTCCTGGTTCTGCCGGTGCCTATCCTTCGTGATGAATGGAAAGTCTTCTTCGTGCCCGTGTACCAGATGAATTACTGGAATTGAAGTTGAGTTGTGGACTGCGACGCCATATTCTGAGAGGTGGATATCCCGTGGACTACCTGTTAACCGGTAGACTTCCATTCATAAGATGGTATTTTTGAGAAGAGTTTAATGTGAGGACTTCAAATTATGTTCTAAAAGACTTTTCCGATTTTGCTAACTATAATTGGGGGGTTTTTTGAAACTTTAAAATTTTTTGGGGCATATCACATTTTCCAATGTTTTTCAATGTTTCATGGTTAAAATAAATTTATACTGTTTGTTAAAAATGTCTATCTGTTCCTTTCACTTCTGCCGACCACGCTACCTCGGCCTCGTACTTACGTTAGCATAAGTTAACAAGATATCGTAATGCTCGGCCGAGCAAATTTGTGTGTGACAGTATACTACCCCAGATATATGCATCGACTCCAGAGAAATTTGTCTTCTTTTTTGTATGCCTTCGACATAATACACCATCCGGGGTAAGTCACCCATTAATTCACCTTTAATTTTTGAATTCACAGCAGCAACAAAACCATGATCTAACTTGAGGTATTGCCGGACACAGTGAACGCTTTTTAGCTATCGCCTAACGATCTTTTGGCCTGTTTTCTTACAAATTTTGGGAGGGGTTCCCTTGTTTTATGGCCTTGCCCTTATTGTGCCCCTTTAGTTTTTAATAGCCCCTAGAGTTAATACACCACAATTGGTGATTTAGACCTGGCGTTTTGATGCAGTTGTGAATTCTTTTCATTTTGTGGGTGTCAAATGTGTGCAGAAAATAGATATTTTTTGTGTTCATGATCATCTCAGTGTTTATCAATGATATATATTTTGTATTGCTTGCATGTGTTCAAGATTTTGATACTATTATGAAATGTCTCACAATTATTTGGTATGATTGGGAGTTTAAGAAGGAATTGAGTGTAAATTTCTGTGATGTTGTTTTTGGGATTATGTGATTTTTTGTGCACATTGAAATTTTAGTGACTACGTAATTGCCAGAACATCAATTCCATGTGGGTCTTTAATGTCCATTTTTATAAATTATATGCATGAGAAACCAGAGGGTTATCAAACTAGTGAGTGAAAGGGAAACTTCCAAACCCGCAATGGCTACTCCTCAAATCAACTTCCTGATTGACTCGTTTAGTGGGGATCCTGATACATTAGATTGGTTTTTGGATCAGGTTAACAAAATTAGGGAAATTAACAAATGGGATGATCAGACCGCATTACTCTATTTGAAGACCAAGCTCACAGGTAGTGCCCAATTTTATTTCCAACTTCGTAATTTCTTTAAAATTCCCATTATGCCATCGGTGGCATTAACTCAGTTTCAAAGCATCACGTATGTACAGGGAGAGACAATGCACAATTTGGCGCATCGTATTGAGCGGGCAGCACACGGTGCTTACAATTTTCTGAAAGACGAGACAGCATTAGCCAACATCAAAAGCATGCAATTTTTGCAGGCTTTGCCTAAGCACATTAAAAACAAGCTTTTGGACATGGATATGGGGAAATTTGAGGCACTCGTACAAAAGGCTCATACGATTGATTGCATGACAGATGGGATGCACCCCATATAAATGCCATTCGTGCTCAGCAAGGCCAGTCAAACACTCAAAATTGATGCTTTGGCGCAACAAGTGTATACTCGTACTGTAACAGTCAACACTTTGTTAAACTCATGACGAGTATGTGGTCAGGAAAAGCACCCTATAACTGAATGTCCTATTTGGAATTCTAGGAGTGAACAAAAACTTGCAACTGAAAGTCAGTTACCCCACCCAATTAATGTACGTCCACCATCAATTACTTGTGCCTTTTGCGGAAAGCCGAATCATGTGATGGCATCGTGCAGAACATTTCTTGATAATGCGAATTAAAACTACAGACCGAGGGGGCAAAGCCCACAGTTTTACACGCTGCAGGTGCCATCACTGAATCGTTTTTCACACCAGCCACAAACAAATGAATATCGTCAGCCATTTCAACCTTGCCCTGAGGCGTATCATCAACGCGAGAATTTAAACACTCAAAGAGGTCATCCATAAGGGACGACATGATCCCTGATGCAACACAAAACAAGGTCCCTAAAATTTTTGAGAAGTCGTTGGTTGATAAATATCCTGATATCAACAAAGTGTAAGATGAAAACATGAGCAATTCCCCACAAAGTGTTAGAGAAATCCTCGCAGATTTAACGTTAAATAATGGCAACAAATTTGACAATGCAAAGTCTGAGTACATTTATAGTGCATTTAATAATACAAAATTGCCTCTTCTGAAAGGAAAATTTGGGAAAACACAACTTGATCTGTTGGTGAATTCGGGTTCTACTGTATGTCTATTACCCCGCCACATTTTCAATGAAATCAAGAGTAGTACGAAATGTAGGTTTCTTTCTAGAGCTGTAAAGATCAAAACAAAGCCGCTCACCAGGCATACAGTAAATTAAATGATGAAAAGGAGGAGCAGCGCAAATTTCAGTTGGAAAGCCGAGAGGGAAAAAATGGCGAGAATCTACCAACAAGGGGATTTGAGGGAAAAAAGTTCAGATAGCTTGCAAACCACCAAAGACTTAGGAAGAGATAATCAAGGCGGTCCAAGTCTCGACTATTAGGATTCCAAATACACCGGAACGGTGGAACTATTTCTTCGCCAGTCTGGAAGGAGCGTTTGTTAGCGAAAAAATGGGTTGTGTTCAAAAACTCAAAGTGCTAATAAACCTTCTGCGCGATAAAGCCGCAAATCTGTTGACCTATGTAGTTGAGGATACATATGAGGATTATGAGGAGCTCAAAAGAATAGTCCTTAAAGAATATCAACCGTCCCTTCAAGTGTGTTTGGAAAATTTCAGGAAGGCGAGGAGAAATGATGGAGAAACTTTCGGCCAGTTTGCCACACGATTGTCCGCGTTATGGCAATCCTATTTTTAGGGCTGGGCGATGCATCGATGTACGGCGAAACACTGGTGTAGGCCCTACATTGTTACACCGGTTTAGAATTATTTTCTAAACCGATGCATCGGCTTCACACCGATGTAAGGCACACCGGCTCAATACACCAATTTTGATCTATTGCTCACACCGTTGTTGTGTTGGCAACTAGCCAATCTAGCATAACAGCCAATGACGACGATCCAAGTTACTTTTGTGATGCATCTGTTCTTCTTACATTGGTGATAAATTAGAAACGAGCCAAACCAAACTAAATCCTGACTTCGAATTCAAGCTTCCGTTTTCGAATACCTGGTCATAATATGAAGGAAGTTAACGCCATGAGTAAACCTAAAAGTGCTGAGATGCAAGTTTCTTTCTTAATTTTGTGCAGTGTTGGAGGTTTGGCATTATAATTGAGTCATTCTGAGGTAAGTGATTGAGTACATTTCTTTTATTCGATTTATTATGAATGTGTGAAATGGGCATGTTGAAAACATGATTTGAAGAAAGATCAGGGTAATATTTTAATTGTTAAATAGAATTATCACAGTTAGTTTCAAAAGCCAAATAGAAACAAAATAGCTATTTATGTATGGTGTTAATCCCGTTGTCGATGTTGCTTTCGTATGCGAACTAGGCTGGCAATTTGGGGTGCACAGCTTCACTTTAAGCCAGTGGATCTCAACCTGGGGGCGATCGCCCTTTAAGGGGCGATTTTGATCAGGGGGAGGGGGCAATACATTTTTAGGGGCGATAAGAGTCAGAAAGAACAAATTAAAATTCAGCAATATTTTATCATTCAGTATTTCATCACTCCTTCAAAATGCATGAATCTTCAAATTTTCATTTTCACTGCTTTTAAATTATTCTGTTCCAACTTAAAAATTAAAACAATTTATAAAAAATGTACTTCTGTTTTAGAAAATACGTCAGTGAATCTTTATTATCCCATTCAATAGTTCTTCACTTCGATCCTCTTTTTTTTAAGTAAAAAGGTGTAAATACTATTTTTTCCCTTATCATTTTATTTTAATATAAATTAAATTTATTTATTTATTTTCAGTTTAGGAATGATTGGATGAAATTGCAACGTATGGTTTCCTTCAAGGGGAAAAGGGGGGGGGGTGATTATGTTGTTTTTGTGCAAGAATCTGTGCTTTTTTTGCTACTGTAAATATTTTTCATGTTGGTTAATAAAAATGTCACAAATTTTTTTTTTTTTTGGAATTTCACTTTTGAATACATGACTTTTAAACAAAACTTTTTTTTTTATACATCGCGATGTAAGGTTGGCGATGCATCACGATGTAGAAATTCCTACATTGCCCAGCCCTAACTATTTGCAGTTAAGGGAGGTAAAAGATTTTGATACCTTAAATCAATTAATTATAGCTGACAAAATTATCAAGGGTTAGACGATGAAACAGCGGTTCACATAAGTATGAGACAAGAGGGTGGATGGTTTAAGCTGGAAAAGCTTGGTCGTGAATGCGACGTATTTTTTTCCAGTAAGGGAAAATCATATGGAATTCAAGAAGAGCAAGGAGCCGAATTTGTAAGCAGTAAGCCTCGGGACGAGAAAGGCTCGGAGAAGTGAAATTTTCCATCAGATAATGAAATTAGCTGGCATAATAAGCTTTAAAATAAGGAATAAATCATTAAATTTGATAAAGGAATGAGGAAGATCTCGTCTAGTGACAAAAAGTAGGCTTAAGAAATAATATGTAAGATAGTTGACAAACATGAAACTTAGAGAAAACACACACGCGCCTACAAATGTGACTAATGCAAGGAAATAAACACCTGTAATAACAAATTTCACGATAAGACAATCATTTGTATGCAATGATACAATTTAGCATGATGTACAGCCTAATGGTAGACAAGTCAAAAAAGGTTGGGAAACGCTGCTCTATATGAATTTCTTGTAGCAGCTGGAAAAATACAGTTGGAGAAATCAATAGTAGTTATTACATAGTGAAGGGGAGACGCAATTTCAGGACACGAAGTAACTTGAAATGAACTGCTTGCAATTACCAGAAAATGGTGATCAATTGGAAGCAGGGGTGGTTTAAAGAATATACTGTAAAACAAGCTGATTTTCGAAACTACAAGACAACAGCGAACGTTAATGTGAATTTTCACAAGATAAGCTAATATAAAATACACAAAATGATTAATTACCTTTCGCCTCTGAGCAATAATTTGTGAAGCAGTGATAAGCTGAATGGCATAGCGTAGAGACGATTCTACTCCTACTTTTGTCAACACAAGAAGTCCGTCATTGCTCATCATGACATCTTCTTCTTCACACCTGAAAAAAAAAAAAAAGAGTTGCATGAAATGGTGTACCTTTTACACTACCATTTTCTATTCTACATTTCACATTATTTTGGTTATAGCTCATTTAGTTTGAATGCAATGTTTCCTTGAGAAATGCATTTGAACTTGCGTTTACAGAGTTTTTCTTAACTCTTTTTTTATTTGTAGGCAGGTAAGAATGGAAACATTATAGACAGCTGCTTTGTTTTTTAGTAAAGAAAAAAGAAAGGAAAACCTTACTAGTTATTAACGAACTGCTACATAAATTTATTACAATGTTTTCATTACAATTTACAAACAATACTTTAATGTAAAATATAAGTAATTATCTAATTACTAATTAAAGAAGATAGGCCAAACTTGCATAACATTCTATTGACTATTGAGCATTTGCCTAGCTTGAAGAAAAAGTTAGAATTGAACAAAATCTATGCTGGCAATACATACAACACAAAATATTACATTACCTAATTTTCAATATTTTCATGATTTCATCATCTTTGTACGGCTTAGTAGAGATAATGACGCAGCGATCCAGCAAATCGAGAGGCACTCCGTGCGGACTCTCAAAGTTTGTTCCTCTTATTTTAGTAATGCCCCTGTTTGAAGCCATAATGAGGACCGGAGCAAGCTCACTCTCAAGTGCTCTGTTTAGGAAGGAAAAACATTCTATATCTAACATGTGAACTTCGTCAATAAACAAGACACCTGGAATTATCTGCGCTTTTCCTTCTTCTCTCCACTCCGCTACTTTAGAATTGATTTGCTCTCTGACTTCAACTTTTATTTCTCCAGTATCGCCTATTTTCAAAAAAGAAAAATTTGCATGAAAGTCGAATACTATATATATCTCACAATTTTATAGCACTAGGATTCAAATTAATTTAAATGGAACTACATTACTATCCACACTATTAATGTGTACATTCTGACTATGCAGTGTGCCCAATCCCAAAAAAAGTGGACATGAGGATGAAAATTTAATTTTTGTCCAATATGATTGAAATTTTGCAATAATACAGAAAGATCACGAAATTATCGCAAAAGGATGAAAGAAAATTCAGATCAATTATGCAGAATATTTACAAAAGGAGAAGGAAAGAGACAAAGTAAGGAGAGAAGCAAGAAAGAAGCTATTACAAAAAAATACATTTTTGGCTAAGAAGGAAAAAAAAATACAACGTCAGAAGCAGAATGAGAGGCAAAGAAAGTATAGAGAGAAAAAGAAATCTGCCACAAAAAGTGTCACACCATCTTCAACTGTAAATGCTCAGCCGATTGGGAGTTACAGAAGAACACAAACCTTTAGTAAAGCTGTTCAAAGAGCTAAACAAAGTCTTCTTATTAGTCCAAGGAAAAGACTTGCAGTGGTGAAAAAATTAGCATATGCAGAAAACATTCCACTTTCACCTAAAGAAAGGAATTCCCAAACTTGAAATGACTACTCAGCGGTGATTGATTTCTTTAACCGAGATGGTATTAGTAGAGACTCACCTAACAAAAAAGACTGCATGAAAGTCAGTTAATGGAGATACAACAATGAAGATGAAACAACATTTAACAATGACCACTGATGAGCGTTTCAGCTTATTCAAAGAAGAATATCCTAACATAAAAATTGGTCGAACAACACTTTGACCTTCGTCCTGACTGTGATATTCATCACATGATAGAAATTTTTACCACTGCATCCCCCGCTCTTTTCCCACGAGAGGGCGAGCCCGGGAATACGGCGTTTACAAATTCCCAGGTTTTATACATACAAAGCTACAACGGTTCTTTTCAAAAAAAATGCCGCTAACGGCCGAGAATTTGAGGTTCCAGATTTTTCAACAGTTCACGAGCTACGCTTAACCAATGAGAGTGGGGCACTCAAAGACTGAAAAAGTTCGGCGCATGTGAGCGCAGTTTTCTAACACTTTTTGCTGGGATTTTGGCCGTCAGCAGAATGTGCTGGACCTGTTGCTTAACTCTTGAGGGTCGAGTACGCGAGCTTCGCTTCTTTTGGCGCTGAGAGCCACTATGGACGACGCCCCGGCCAAACTGCGTGGAGAAGCGCCTTCGGACGGAATCCGGCCCCCTTGCTGTCGTCTTACCCCTTGATATCGCGGCAAAGGCCTTGAGATGACCAACGTAAAGTATAATTGCTTACCCTGGGAGTATATGAAAGAAAACTAACTATTTCATTTCTCTTGTTTTTTGTCGATTGACAAACCTTCTTTTGAGCACTCTCGTGGAGCATAAATCAGTTTGCTCGCCTCTCAACAGCCCTTTTGTAGCCGGGCATGTGTAATTTACATAATCCTCTCTCCTGAACCTTTTCTGTTATGATGGCTGTTAAATTTTTAGGAAGTGGAGCATAAATCAGTTTGCTCGCCTCTCAACGGCCCTTTTGTAGCCGGGCATGTGTAATTTACATAATCCTGTCTCCTGAACCTTTTCTGTTATGATGGCTGTTAAATTTTTAGGAAGTGTTTTTGAGAGTCATGGCACTCTGATGATTAATAAATTTTTTAAGGATAGGAAAAACTTTTGGAGGGATTGAAAAGTTTTGTTATGAAAATGTCTATCTTTACTGCGGCATTTGAGTTTCTTGGAGAAATGAATGTTACCCTTGGTCGTATTGGGGAATGTATTCCCCCTCTTTGCCTCAGAAAAAGTGAGGCGGGAAATTTGTCTGATGTCTTATTATTGATGTTGATTCCCTCATATTGTTACGCTCATTCCTAAAAGACAAATGAGGCCTTTTAATGTGTTCGACATTAGGTTTTGCTACTCCGTTTACGTGGAGTGACGATAGCTATTTTGTGCTTGACCTATGTGACAAATTAGGGCATTTTAATGTGTTCGATATTAAGTTTTGATGCTCTTTTTGTGCAGAGCAATGATAATTTGGGTTGTACTCATCATTAGTAACAAAAAATAAACTGTTTTGTACTTTCTTCAAAAGCCCCTGTGTGCCTTTTTTTCTAGCATGTTTTTATTGCTTCTCAACGGAATGTGTATTGCTTGCTTTTCATGTTGACGTTGATTTTCCCGGGAGAAAACAATAAGGGATAGACTTTCTAATCGTGTGGAACCTCCTTCCCTCTCCGAAAAACCTGAGTAGAACTGCTGTATGAAGTAATTGGTATAGTTAATTTTTGAAAATATGTTAATGGTTCTTTTCTTGAATATGCGGGAACAGCGTCCTACAATGACTAGTCCCCTTTTCATAATTTCTCTTCATGTTTTTCGCGTTTAGTTTTCCTTCAAAGAGAGGAAAGGAGAACCTGAAGGTTATTTGCACTTTGCTTTGTACCACCTAGCATGAGACCCCCATTCCCCACACCACACTGACCATGTACTGCCTTCATCTAAAATGCCTCACAATACTTGCATTTGTAAGTACCATGCAAACATGTCATTACTTCTTAAAGGTAAAATAAATTCTATTGTAATTTATACACACTGTTAATAATAAATACATTATTTGAAAAGAGCTATATTAGTGGTTTCCACTGAGTGCAATTGAGGAATTCAAAAATTGATGTTAATTTCTAAATTTAAATTTCCTCCTTTCTGATGGATTTTTTTTTTTCTAGCTCTGAAACTTCGGGAGGAATGCATGCTGAGCGTATGTTCCAGCTGCCCAAAAGTGGACGAGATCCTGAAATCAAAGATTCCAGAAGATGATCACAGCTTACATTTAAATTCGAAACAGTGGAAAGAGGTCGAAGGACGGCCAAAATTGGTTTGTGAATTGGGGTCCTCGCTGGATGTTGTGAAAGAAGTAACTCAGCAGTTTAATGCTTATAAAAAGCATTGCTTTATTAAAGGAAGTCAAGATCGTCATTTTCAGTCGATGAAAGCGAACTTGGTACAAGGAGAAGTGGCGTTGCAAGTAGATTTTGCAGAAAATTACGCCACTGTAACTCAAGATGAAATACAGGCTGCACATTGGAAACACAGCCACGTAACAATATTTACTGCGGCAGCAACGTATCACAACAAGCACCAATCCTATATTATTGTTTCTGATAACCTTAACCACGGAAAATATGCCGTGTGGAAGTATTTAGACACTTTAATTCAAGATATAAAACAAAACAGCAAATTGGAAAGGCTGCACATCTTTTCGGATGGCTGTGCGGTCCAATTTAAAAACAGATACAACATTATGTTGATGTCCTATTATCAAAATGACTACAACATAAAAATGACCGGGTCATACTTTGCAACTTCACATGGCAAGGGAGCTGTT
This sequence comes from Uloborus plumipes, assembly GCA_038373865.1. Taxonomy (NCBI): domain Eukaryota; kingdom Metazoa; phylum Arthropoda; class Arachnida; order Araneae; family Uloboridae; genus Uloborus; species Uloborus plumipes. The sequence continues at coordinate 76,425 of JAXGGA010002903.1, forward strand.
GATGGCATCGGTGCAGTTGCCAAAAAAGATGGTGTCATTAGCCATTCTGCGGCGCTCAGCAGCAGTAGATTCTGCATCGGATTTTGCAACTTGTGCAGAAAAGACTTTTAAAAAAATATAAGTAATTTTTTCCGCAGAAAGCAACATAACAGAAGAGGACAAAAAAGAGCTGGATACACGCTGGCACCAGGTACAAGCGGTACCAAATCTACAATCGGTATATCATGTTGTACCTCTAGAAGTAGGGATGGTTGAGGTAGCAGTCACATCAGAAAGTGTCCAAAGAAAGTTACATTGCTGCCTCATTTAGAATCATTAAAGTCATCAATCAGTGATATTATGCTATTGGGGATTTTGTGGAAGTAATCTTCTTTTCCACTTCGAAAAAAACCAAAGAAAGTATTGTTGGTCAAATAAAACAAATAGATGATGGGGATATTCAAGTAGAATATTTTTAAAAAGTTTCAGAAAATATCTATGCTTGGCCTAATGAACCCGATATCTTGTGGGAAAAACAAAATGTAGTGTTAAAAAAGTTAGCGCACCCCGAAATAATCAATTCTCGGTTGGAAATGAAATTTGTGTAATTATTTTTACTTTTTATTGCTTGTAATTTATTTTTTATTAGATTTCTTTTGATAAATTGTCTACCTGGCAACTATTTGTATCTCTTTATTTTATTGATCACACGACTCACACCCGCAACGAAAACTTTGAATATTTTTTTACAGAGGAACTAATTGAGCACCGTAAATCAGGGTTACTTGGACCCAGAAGAGGGCTACTTGAGCCCACAGTAAAATGATAAAAATCTGGGTTTGGTACTAGCGTTAGAGACTGCAGAGGGCTTCTACCTAGTGGAGAAACGAGGAACTACGTGCAAGTCTTCAACTAGTAGGTACCAAACCTAGATTTTATCATTTTATTGTAGTGGGCTCAAGTAACCCCCTAGGGTCCAAGTAACCCTGATTTACGGTAAGTAATTTAATTTTTTCGCAGAATAGTTACTTAAATATTAGTGTTTATCATATAAAAAACTAGGTTCATCGGTTTATATAATTCACAGAGTTTTGAGTGTTTTTATCAAATGGTAAAAATGCATGTCTTCATTATGTCACACTCGCAACGGGTGGAAATTATTTTTTTTTAAATAACTAAATACCAGCCAACTTGTGAATTTGTATTTATGTGTAGGTGGCCTACATTGAAATCTATAAAAATTTAAACCGGTGCTCTAAAATATTTGAGCTGGTGGCTGTTTAAGTTTGTATAAATGTCAGACCCGCAACTTTGGATTGGGCGAGTGTCCACTCCAATAGCTAATTTCTAAACCATTAGAGATAAGCATATAAAATAAAAAATTGAAAGAGTTATAAAATTTAACTTTTAATAGAGCCCCCAATACTAGCAACTATATTTAGTAAAATATTTTTCACTCACTTAACATTCAAAACTATTTTTAAAAAAATCTTCTAATACAAAAGACAGAGTTACGACAAACCACAATTTTGAAAGATTTCATGTTATGGAGAGAAGTCTTAAGGGTCTATATGCGAATTGACAAAGTATATTGAGCGGCGTAAATTTACTTTGATTCTTTACATCAGGAGGCATTATTAATGGCTGAAAAGACTTAGTCAGTACTAATTATAAGATCATAGGCTATTTATGATTAGATTCAATCAATCCTGTTCATTAATCAAGCACTCTCGGTCCTTGATTAATTAAAAGTGAATGATGGAATGTTGTGAATTGTACAGAGCAATCTCAGGTAGAAATTCAAGTTTTTCATCGAAGTCAGAGTGTAATGAAAAATTCAAAAATTATTGGGTAGCATTTTTTGTTTAACCCCATTCCCTGCTAGCATGACGTTTTCACAACCATTATTATTTTTTTTTAATTATAAAATTCTTTTTCATTCCTGAAACAAATGAACAATATCTACAAAAGCTTGAAAATTTGTGATTTTTTTTTTCAATCAATAAATTATCTTTCTCTCACGATAAAAACCGTAGAAAAACAGAATGCATTCTTAAAAGCAAAAATTTGTTAACTTTTGTTAACTTTCATAAATGGCAGCACATAAGTAGTTTAAAAAGAGTTCCATTGATTAAACTATCAACAACCAGCAAAATGGCTGTATCAGGTAAGTTCATTAATATTATTGTTTATTCATAATTGAAAGATTGTAATTAATGTTGCAAAAATGCAACACTAGGATAATGTGATAGAAATGCAATTCCATAGGTTTGTAATGATACTTTTATGCATTCGTTTTAGTACTTCAGTTCCCTTTTGAAGAAAGCGATGTCTCAGCTTGAATGAAGCCATAGAATATTTCAAATAATCGGAAGATAGCAATTTTTCTGACAATTCTCCAAAAAATGATGAAATCTAGCATTCTTATCAAGTTAATATCCCTCCTGATGCTGAGGAAGTTACAGAAGAAAACTGAGATGATGACATTCTGCACAAAAATAGTTTCGAAACAACTTTTCTGGTGAAATTGAGCTACTTGACAGCAAGTCATGTTTGAAAACAGGAATATAAAATGTCTTCAAAAATGTTGAAAGAGAAAAAAATTGGACGTGAAAAAAAAATTACATCCAACTTGTAATTTAAAGCCTATTTGAAATGAAGCCAAAAGTATAAAATCAGTACCAGCTGAATTATCTAATTTGCAGCCTATTGATATGTCTACAAAAATTCTTTAATGAAGAATTATAGCAGCACACTGTAACAGAGTATATGCACATCAAAAGAACACACTAAAATCATCATTGACTGTTCCTGAACTCAAGTGCTTTACTGGCTTTCTTATGCTTACAGGCTGTTCAGCGTTACTTCAAGAACAATTATATTTGGTGTTGTCTCTAGACGTTGGCTGTTCCATTGTAAGAGAAAACATGAATCGGGCCACATATTTGTTGATAAGATAAAATATTCATTTAGCTGACAATTCTACATTGCATAAAAACATAAAATGAGCTAAAGTTTGGCAATATTTCAATATTTTAAATGAAAACTTCATGCAATTTGATATTTTTACAAAAACTTTATTCATTGATAAACAAATGCTACCCAATTTCGGCAAAAATTTGAGCAAAATGTTAATAAAGAAAAAACCAGGGGACATGGGACCTTCAAAATGACCAAATTATGGGGATAAAAATCTTTTTGCTTAAAAAGTCAGAAAAAGTGTCCTGAATCATATTCTGTTGAAATTTTTACTCTAAAGCAATCTTTAAGAACTGCACATGGATTTCCCTGAAAATTGGCGTGGTATGGTTTGATCGGCTGGTCAGCTGTTTAGCTAGTCTCAGTTTCAGTTTTAGCAATTTTAGCGTAGCTAATGTTATTTTTATTGAAAATTTAAATGATTAATTTACAACAATTTTTAGTTTTTGGTGGCAACAATTTAATAACTTTAACTTCAACTTTGCTTACATCTATACATTTGTTTATGTTTTTTGACCGAGTTAGCTGCTAATTTGAAACTTATTATAATATAAGTATGCATAAAATAAATGGTAGATAGCATGCTACCACATCGCGGCCTTCTAAAAAAAATAAACTTGCCCAAGAGCGAGCTAAGAAAAGATGGCACAAGTCAAAAGCCACTGAAATTGAACAAAATGTCTCCAGAAGTGAGAAAACTTAAACTTTTCTTTGGGGAAGTAGATACATTGCCAGGTACTTCAAGTGCTTCATCTGTAACTGTCATTTCTGGTGAAATATGGATTGTTTTACTGAAAGAACTAAAATGCAGGAAGTGCAATGATAGTAATTTGTCAATGACAAAATCAACCAAGTATGGCTTCTCTGCAAAACAGCACATTGTGTATACGACATGCAATGCTACATTTAGGAACACTTTTTCAAGCCCTCGAATCGAAAACAAGTTTTCAATCAACAAAGATATGTTTGCTGCATTCTTAAGTGTTGGGTCAGGACCTTCCGCAGTTGAAAAATTTGCATTATCGGTTGGTTTCAATCCAATGGACAGGAAAACCTTTGACAAATATGTGTTCCAATTGGCTGAAGAAAATAAAAACTTCACCAAATTAGTTCTTGAGAAATGTTGTGCTAAAGTACGAGAAGAGTATAGTAAATTTTCTATGTGTACAAGCGCAGGGACAGGAATTATTGATATTGACATGTCCTTTGATGGGACTTGGCAAAGACAAGGAAATTTTTCTTTGTACGGAATAGGTGAACTGGTGTTGCTAATTTCGTAATAATGTCGAAATATTGTCATATTTGTGAAATAACAATTGAGCTGGGTAATAATTCAGCTGAATTTCATATATGGCAAAAAGCCAACATAGAATCGGGGCTTTGTGATAAAAATCATGAAGGATCGTCAAATGCAATGGAGGTAGCTGCAGCTTCTATTTTGTGGCAACGCTCAATTGCAGAGTGCAAAATGCGATACATATCACTCTTGTCGGATGGAGACTCGAAGACATTCTTATATCTGACAGAATCAAACATATATGGAGAGGATGTTGAACTGACCAAGGAAGAATGCATGAACCACGTAGCGAAAAGGCTTGGTACATCTCTTCGCCAAAAAGCGAAAGAACATAAATTGAGTAGGAAGAAAAAGGGTAGCCTTACGGACCCAGTTATTAAAAGATTGACTAATTATTATCGCAAAGCTATCACTGATAATGCACCAACCATCGACAAGATAAAACTGCAATCCTTTCATCACTCCAACATTGTTCGTCAACTGATGCAAAATCAAAACATTCAAAGTGTCCAAGCAATATTGACTCTTGGTGCTTTTATAACAAAGCAAAAGCTGTCGCTAAGGTGCCCCACAGCCATACATTGATGAAAACAACAATTCGAGAGGACATAATTGCAAAAATTCTACCTGTTTACCAACACTTAGCATGCGATGAATTGCTAAAGCTCTGCACATTAGACCAAACACAAAATGCAAACGAAAGTTTGCACAGTGTTATATGGAAGCAATGTTCGAAAGAGGTCTGTTTCGAAAAGGAGGGCTAGAAATAGCTGTAACAAAGGCAATAAGCCAATATGACATGGGTGCAGCAGCGACTGGGTCACTTCACTCTTTGGATCCTGCAATTAAAATTAATGAAAGGCGTATGAAACAAAGTGTGCGACGTCAATCAGACTCCTACAAAGGCTTTTCTCTTCTACTTCGTATGTTCATTATAACTGTACACAAGCATTGTTTTTATAATATATTGTTAGCATGGCCTTTTATTTTTTTTCTTGGAGAAAGTCCCTAACTAAAAAATCTGCTTTTAAAAAAATGTAAACCACCTACTTTCCTTGCCTGTACGTTCCGGGGAAAGAAAACCCATTTTTAATTTTCGTCCTAGCACGCCGGCAAACAATCCAATCACTAGTGACAGAATTTGCATGTTTCCGTAATGGTGTGACATCAGAGCTTAAGTGTTGAGGAACAGGTGGCCTCCTTTGAAACGATTTAAGAAATTTTTTCTAAGCTGTGTTTTTTAAGGTTGGGTTGTATTTTTAACTAAAGTTCTATTCTGATTATGTTTCGACGTCACGCCACTACGTTCCATCGTTCCATCGTCTGCAACTATAAATATAGTCAACTTTCTAAGTTGAGTGATGTGATCTGATCTGTTTTTCTGTTCTGTTATGTCCTAAGCGTGTTTGTTGTCTTTAAGCTGTTTTGTTGCTTGCGCACTCGGGGCGTGCTTTTCATGTTGGCCATTGGTTATGTTATCTTGTTCCCATGCAAATCGACCTTGTGCACGTCGGCTGGGGGCGTGCCGATGCGATGACGTCTTCGATGTGTGTAAGTCATGGGATGTATGTAAGTGGGTTGATGGATGAGTCCATTTTTCGATTGTGCATTGCTTTTGATTAGCTCTTATGTTATGTGTTTGGCGAGTCTGCCTTTTTCGTTCAGATTTGTAACGAATGATTTTAAACAACTAAATGTTTTTAAAGAAGGATAGTATTCACTTAGAAAGTTAGTAATTAAATAATACCTAACATTTTATGGTGCTGGTTTTTTTTTTTTTTTTTTGAGAAGGCTGGAGCTTTAACCAATTTATGCTTTACCATGCAGGTATTCATGGTAATTATGTTGAAATATTTTAAGAATTTTGCTGAACGATTTTATGTTCGGGGAATTTGAAATCTGGCTTACCAAAGTCTACATATAGCCTTATCGTTCCACCATTACGGATGCTTTCACTATCCTGAGATAAAATATCCACGGCAGTAAAGCACCCTCCCTTTTGGTCATGCGGCGACCAAACCAACTATCTCCTTCATCATGGTAATTTCCTGGTTCTGGCGATGCCTATTCTTCGTGATGAATGGAAAGTCTTCATCGTGCCCGTGTACCAGAAGAGCTACTGAAATTGAAGTTGGAGCACTGGACGGCAACGCCATATTCTGAGAGATGGATATTCGGTGGATAAGCTGAAACCGGTTGACTCCCGTTCCTAAGATGGTATTTTTTGTGGAGAATTTAGTGTGAGGACTTCAAATTATGCTCTGAGAGATTTTTGGATTTTTGCTAACTATAACTGGGGAGTTTTTTGACACTTTAAAATTTTTGGGGCACATCACGTTTTTTCAATTTTTCATGTTTAATTAGTTAAAATAAATTTATAATATTTGTTAAAAATGTCTATCTGTTCCTTTCACTTCTGCCGACCACACGGCCTCGTATTTTTGTTAGCATAAGTTAACATATATGTATTAATAAAAAATTGTGCTGGTATAAGTACATCAAAATGTAAAAAAATTGAAAAAAAAAAGCAGTTGAAACTAGAATTTTTTTTTTTTTTTTCAAAATCTTCAAAAGGTAAGCATTAGCTGATGCTTACAAGTGTTTGTATTATGATTACATGTTTACTGGTCAATTGTTGAGTTATTTACTTGAAAATTCAGGCGTGAGGGACAATTTTTGTGTTCAATAATTTTCCTTATATTTTGCTGTATTTTTGTCTAAAAAAATTCTTTAAACTGTTTTATTATTTAAAATTAAGTTAAAAATATCAGAAATACCATCTATATACATAAATGCCTACTTTTGTATGTATGTATGGATGTATGTCCTGGGTAATCTTCAAAACTACTGGACCGATTTTAACCATTTTTCACCGTAGATAGCTACATTAACAGTAATCAGGATAGGCTATAATAAATTTTGAAAAAATTTAGTTATCATGGAAATTAGTTATCATGGAAAACAGTAAATTTCATTTTCCCCTTAAATGATTAAATTTTCCACCCATTGTTGCAAAAATTTGTTGCCTTGCAACAACAATATTAATAGTAATCATGATTAAAATTTTGAACTAAGGCTTCTCTAGAGTAAGTATGAAATTTATTGCTTTCTTAGGATTTTTATATTCATTTATGCCAATAATCGCTAACGGATTAAATAAAAAGAGAATTGATATTGGCAATAGTTAGAAAATAGAAAATGACTTTTTGGAAAATCACACGGATAAAATAAATAATGCATTCAAGTTTGATTTCACGTTCCCCTCCACACCCAGTTAATCTACTGCATGGTCACAAATACTTTTGAGAAATATGATTCTACTGGGCTTAGTTGAAAGTCATATATTTATTTTCTTGGATTTGGTATGTTGCATTTAAACCCGTGCGACGCTGGGCACATCAGCTAGTAATTAATATAGTTTAGTTTAACTCATAGCATAAAATAATTTTTTTAAATATTTGACTCCAAAGGTCCCGTATCCCCTTAAAGTTCGGTGCTTATGTTCATCTACAGCACCAAACTTTTTTGCTCCATGGAACACTTGCCTAGTTTTCCAGTCTCCTGTGGACCCCCTTCCTGTTAATCGTTCCAAAACTAATCGGGAACTGTCACAACAGAACTCAGGATTTCAAAAATGGAGAATTAAAATGTCAAGTTCCATCATTGATGTTCTAAAACAGCCAGATGAAAGCAAAATCACAGCTGCCAACATGTCAACTTCAAAAATCTTACAATGGCTGCCGTCAAAAGGCAGGTTTGTGCTTTAACAATTCAAGAATAGAAGTGTGCACTATTTAAACATCGTTTTGTATTTCTCTGCAATGTGAACCATCAATATAAATCATTAAGTGTATCGTTTTTCGAGAAACTAATAGCTGTTTTGTAATCCTACTTTTTCTTTTGTAATTTATAGCTATCTGTTTTTCTTGATATAATTGGAAGTTAAGCTTTCAAAAGTTGCGAACCTTCAAACGTTTTCTTTCAAAAACTTGTTCAGTACTTTTTTTTAAAGCTCTTAGTGATCAAAAAGTTCTTCAGATTATTATCAGACAGAACTGTGCAGTTCTGTCCTAGTTTTTCTGATGCTACTAAGTATTCTTTCATGCTTCTGCAGGGTTGTGAAATATAGAACTGAAAGCAGAGTAAAGGAGACCCTTTCATACTTCAATAAACTAGAACCATCAATTAACTACTTCAAAACATCCTATTTTTCATTTCCCCCCCCCCCCCCATCCTCATCATTTTTAGCAAATAATCTGGCAAATCATGTATTTGAACAGAACAAAATTCACTTTGGAGTTTATCTTAAGCAACATAACAGAAAACTTACAGAAAATCAATATTGGGGACCTGGAACTTAATTATCTTACAATTATGCCATAAGATCTTACAATCTTATAACATGTCCAAAAATCTTACAATGTAAGACTAAATCTTACAAGTTGGCAGCTATGCAAAATACATAAAAATATAACGAGATGAATCAGAAACTTACCCAACAGTATGAAGGCTCTTAAAATTTCAGTGCAATAGTTTTAATGCAGAGTAAAATTTTAATTTAAAGAAAACAGATGAAGAGAAAACCTTAACATTTTTATTCATACTTTCATAATAATATTGGCAAAAAACTCAAATAAGCTAATATCCTTACTCAGTACAGGTGTACAAGGGAAAAAAGAACACTTTTAAGTGGGAGGGAGTGAATTTAGGTCATCAACAGCAGGACCTCTATTTCAATCTCGTGGACACCCAATTTGTTCTTTCCTTTATATGGACCCTTTGCTAACTCTGAGACCTTGGGGTCTCTGTGGCCCACTTTGGGAACCGCTGATCTACAGGATACTTATATCAATGTGATATTTATACAGGAAAATCTGTAGAAAAATTTGACTGCTGACTTGGTGGAGATACCATGATGAATCTTTTGAAAGTAGTTAAAAACTCACATAAACATGTAGAATAATTTGATAATATTGTTACATCTCTATAATCTACTATTATATGTACCAGCATGGGATTTTGTGCAAAAAGAACGATTAAGGAAAACAGGAATAGAAATCGCCCTATAATATCTATGAAAGCTATGAAGAAAACTGAACGAGGACCATATAATACGGCTTTGATTAAAAAAAATCTGGTATGGACCCCACACTACTTCCTTCTACGTGTAAATTTCTCAGTAGTTGCCCTTAAGTGTTAAAAAAAGTGCTTGGAGTGAGCAAGGTAACAATTCAAATATTTACTCCCCTAATCTGCCACGAAATAATGCAAAAAATGTTTTACAATGGTTAATTTTCTAAATATTGCTGATTTTAATATCATTCAGTGAATTTTTTGCAAAATATCGCCAATAGCACCAAGTTCAAAAATAATAGAAAAAAGCCAAATTGACAATTCGATAGTCAGTATTGAAAGCAACTGAGGCATTAGTGATGTCTCAACATCTGTGAAAAGATACTCTACGAAGGATAAGAAACATTTCAAACAGTTGTGAAGCAACCGCAATTAATGTCTATTTATAATTCTCATACGGGTGGAGTTTATCCCTTTAATTATTTTGGTGCTGCTTACTTCATTCAGATAAAGAGCTTGAAGGTGTGGCGGCCGATATTTACTAATTTTTGAAATGTCGCAAAAGTAAATGCATGGAAAATTTATCAACTGTGTAGTGATCCTAATATTACTCAATTGGATTTCTAAAGGTCACTAGTGATTTCACCTCTCAAAAAATTGAAAAAAAAAAAGCAAGAAGAAAATCAAAATTCACTTTCAACATTTCAAGGTCCAGAATGTCCTTTGACCCTTCAAAATTTGTTTTTCAAAAAAACAAAATTCAAGGAATCCAATTAAATGATCAAGAGAAATTTAGTCAATAAATGAAGGCGATGCAAACTATGTGGTAGTCAAAAATAAATGCTCTGTATCACTCAATTCAAAATATTTTAAGGCATTTTATGCACCAAAGTAGATGTAACTTCTTTATGCCCGTATTAAAAATGCTGTTATAAAATTTTCTTCAGAGTACATTGCGACAAGAAAGGCTTTCATCTTGAGCTGCACAGGTAATTGGGCAGAATATTGGATACGGATGAAATATAGTTTAAGTTTTTTGTTCTTCCAGATTCCAAAAATCAGATTAAAACTTAATTGAAAGATAAGCACTGTAGCATCTAGATATTTAGAGTGATGACTTACAAAAAAACTTATAGATTGGTCAAAAAAAAATATATTGTTTTTAACAAACCTAATTATTTTCAATGTTGAAATCATTTTATTATCACTTCTCTTTCCAATAAATCAATATGAATTTTATACCATATACTGAGATAATTTAAATTTTAAGAAATTAGATCCCCCCCTCAAAAAAAAAAGAGAAATGTTAAAATACTGCATCTGTATGCAACCATATTCTTCAACTAAAATAGAGCATTGGAAACATATATATGACATACCTGAAAATAATGCTAAAAACCCTTGAGTACGACTATTCATAACATCAATTTCATGAAGAGTCACCGTATGTGTAACTTCTTTTCTTTTTTGAAGTTCCCCTTCAGGACATTGCACAAATTTGGTTTGAGGACCAGTTGCATCGTAGTCCCGAGCTCTTGTAAATGATCGGCCCAGTTTTGTGATTTTACCCGTAGCTTTATCAATACAAACTATGTCCCTAAAAAAGAGTGCATTCTATGAAAAAATATCAAAAAAAATAAATTCATTGTCAAGATAAAATTCAAAATGTATACATTAAACAAACAAGTCCTGTATATTTTTCCTTTTTTTTCCAAGATTTTTTTATTTACATCGGATTTTTTTAATACTTTTACAAATAATTTTAGAAATTTTCGTAATTGCTTAATTTATACTTATAAAGATAGTTAGCCTTGAAAACTTCACTTTTAAAATTCAAAACAGTAACATTTCAAGTATTACATCACCAAAAAGTTTTTTTTAACATGATATAAAACCAAATCAACACAAATGCATATGATTTAAATCAAATTTAATATAGATGGCATAGTAGCACACTATAAATGTAAAAAAACAGGGAAAGAAATCAGTTTTGGCTTTGCTAGATGTCTTTTGAGCCATAGGCTTTTTTTGCATTGAAAATATGATTTCGTGTTTCTTCAAAATACGTATAAGCAGTTTTTCGCAATTTGTGCTTTCCAACATTGCATTTATCCTTTAAACTGAAAAGCTCTGTATGAGATCAAAAGAAAATGATATGAAGAAAAAATAAAATAAATTTATTTTTTCAATGAAAAAGTTTTAACAAAAAAACACATCAAATTTTTAAAAACTGAAGTTCACTCTTTATGTACAGAGATGATACACTGAAAATCAGACAGTAACCTATTTTTATTTATCCGCTTTCTGGCATAAGTATATTCAAATCGATATGCTAGTCATTTTTATCTATAAGAAGAAACTTCAAACTTTTCATTTGATGAATATTTTTTAAATATCTTTTTAATTTTACAATTTGAAAGCAAACGTTTAAACTTTTTTACAAGAATTGATGGTTTAAGCAGCACTAATTTTAAATTATCTTTCTATCAATTTGTACAAATACAAACACCATAGCAACAGGTCTAATTTTTCAGGACACTTACACACCACCTATTGTTTAACATAGTGCCTTAACATTTCCTCAGTTTTCCTTTAAAAAAGTTTTTAATACAATGGCTAATAATTTGAAGAATGGCGACTTATTTAAATGTGTCCACTGACTAAAAAAAGGAATTTTTAGATTGAGTAAGTAGTGCGAATTTCAATGGATTAAAATGGTTGAGTGATGACAAACCCTAGGGACGAAATCAATAGAAGGAAGAAAAGTTATATAGTGACAAAGAAAAGGGCAGAACTTCAGTTATTTAAAATTTCAAGATTTCTAGGGTTACGTTAAAAAAGGATTTAAATAGAGATTTAAATCGCTGGTTTAAACCATTTAATTCATATTGTTAACAACGTGATGCAATATATGAAATTTAGATTTTAATACAGTGAACTCTCACTTATACGCCGCCTTGTTTATGCGCCTTTTTCACTTATACGACGATTTTAAATGGTCCCAGCACATTCCATAACAAAATAATGATAGTATTATTCATTTATGCGTCGCTCTAAAATTAAATGTTTCACTTATGTGCCGAATTTTCATTAAGATGTAAAAAAATTAATTTGTTTTCTTCAAAAAATAAGCATTTTTCTTCACTTTCCTCTTTAATCTATCGCCTTTACTGCTCAGGGAAGGCATTTTTTCCGCATGAACTAGAGCTTGGAGATGGACAATTATCTATTATGCATCGTTTTAAAGGGAACAGTCTGTAATTAGGTATGCTACAATTTTTGTTCTCTCTTTATCATTGTATTTACGTTACAGTAATCGCCAAACAGTGTTGATATGTCCTTTTTCTATAGAAACATTCTTATTCATTATCTCATTAGAAACTATGTTGCGCTCCAGTCCTTTAAATAGGCTTGTTCATTTATACGTCTCTTTCACTTATGCGCCTTTTTCTGTTGGTGACTTGGGCCGGTATACAGTCTTGCATTTTATAGACGAACGCGCGAACGCCGTTCGCAGAAAATTTTTGGCTCTGCAGAAATTTTTCAAAACTGCTAACGTAATTATTAAAAAAAAAAAAAAAAAAAACTGCAACGTATTTCAAAAAAATAAAAAAAAATTCCAGTTTGTTTTTGTTTCTCCCCAACATTTTCCTTTCTGTTATTCTTGCCTTCTCTCTCTCTCCAACCGGCCCAAACTTGTTTGGTTCCTTTGTTGTGGGGAGCTCGTATTTCCCTTTGACCCTGCGCTAAAAGCGTGACGTCACTTTCCGCCGCCGTCATTCGACAATTCTCCCAGCGCAGCCAATCTTCGGGAAGGAGGTGGGGACTCAACAAGATTTCAAACTTGTTTCTGTTGGTGACGTCACCTTTTTTTATGCGAAGTGACCCTACTCGCCGCGCCGTACGGAACGGGGAAAACCAAACCAGCTATCACCCTGAAATTTCTAAAGAACACGTGCGTCTTGCGTTTGATGCTTAGCTGCTGGAAGCACAATTTTTTAAATAAGATTCTTCGTGTTTTTGGACTGAAATATGAGTTATCCCAGCTTAATGCGAAAAATAAAATGTCGATTATGCCGCGAAGAACTTTTTGAAAGAAATTATCAAGCTCATTTACAGCGGAAACATCCCAACGAAAATGCGGCTGATAAAAGATCTGCTGGCCAAAAAACATTGTTTTCATTTGTGCCCTCCAAAAAAGTCTCCCCATTTGTTACAGAAAATTTTGCATCCTCTGCATCGCTTTCTGAAGAAAATTCTACATCCTCTGCATATCTAACTGAAGAAAATACTACTTTATCTGCATCATTTTCTGAAGAAAATACTACTTTATCTGCATCCCATTTTCTGAAGAAAATACTACTTCCTCTGCATCATTTACTGAAGAAAATACTACATCCTCTGCTGCACTTACAGAAGAAAATTCTCAGTTCTCAACAGAAAAGTTGTCTTTTGCAGAAAATGATGCAATTTTCATTGAAAAAGAGACAGTTCCTAAAGAAAACCCAGCAAAAGAAATGGAAGTGAGAAGTAGTAAAGATGAAAACGAAAAATTTGACACCATTCTGCAGTATATAAAACGACTGGACCAGAAATTAGAAACCATGCAGCCTCAGACTTCTTCAAAGACTGATAGTTCTAATTTTAAGGACACAGAGGATGTTGATGGGACAGATCTGTCATATATTCTTCAATCATGCAGATCCATTTCTGATATAACTTCTTTCTTTGATGAATTTACATTCAATGAAAAGAATAACATCATCATATGCCGTGTATGTTGTGCTCCTAATACTCTTCTACCTGATAAGAAGGGCTTAAACTGTCATCCATCAGTTTTTGTCTATGATGCAGAAAATGGGACAGATTTTCCTATAGGCAGTAATTTGCCTCCAAAATTTAGGAATCTAAAGAGGCATCTCAAAGATCATCTCTTGAGTAAGTTACATAAGAAATCTGTAGAATTAAAAGAAGAAACTGAAAGAGAAAACAAAAAACATGCCAAAAGAGAAATTGAAATAGAAATGCGTGTTGGACGTATTGCATACAGATTATTCTATAGAGGTCGACCATACACTGACTTTGAGGAGGAGATAGCCCTCAGTATACAAAATGGTTGCGATATGGGCAATATTAATCATTCTGTAGCATTTGCAAAAAACTTTTTGCCTCATGCTTCAAATGCTGTCGAAAATCGGCTAAAGGGTTTTTTAATCAATCAGTTGGTGCAAACTGGATTTCAGCCGCCCGTAAAAATAATTGCTGACAAAGCAACTTGGAAGCATCGCACACGACAGTTCATTATGGCAGTCACTATTGTTCCCGACTCTAGTCAACTTATTCAAGCCTTATATTTAGGACACCCTGTGATAAAAGCACACATTGGGCAAGCAGTGGCTGAGAGTATAATATCATGCATGACTGAGTATTGCATTACTAGTTCCCAGTTCAATGGTGGGAGTTTTGATGGGCAATATTTTAATTTATCTGTGCCCGATCACCTTGACAAACATTTTTCAGAAGAAGGACCCAAGACATACCACTATGATTGGGATCCTATGCATAAAGCTGGCTTGATCGATGATCACCTAAGAAAAGAGAAGAGGTTTTCGTGGATTGGGGTAGTCACAGAGACAATAATATCCATTTTTAGTGATTTCAATTATGGAAAAGAGTATGAAAATTTGAGAGACATCAGTTTTCTCCTGAGTTTGAAGAGGAAAGTGGGCCAAAAAGTTGTTTTAAAAATCCAACATTTTTCAGCAAAACTCGTTTTGCCAATCATTGCAAAACAGTTTACAGAAACTTCAGAGAAGATTTTAGAGCAATTATTACTGTTTTAGAGAAAAGACAAGCAGATTCTATTGGTGGAATTTCCATTCAGAGGGAAAAAGCTGCCAATGCTAACTTAAAAATGAACAAAATCTTCAACGTTAAGTTCTGCCTTCAGATTTCTGGACTATGTGACCTTTATAGTCAATTTAGCAAAATTATATGTGCTTTACAGAAAGTTGATGTTCTCCCGCACGAACGCTATGCAGATTTTATTTCAAAAGTGGACTGCTTACAATCAATGTCCTCTACAAGCAATGTAGAACAGTGTCCATGCAACCATGAATCACCAGATAATTGTTTTTTGGCCACTTTATCATGCAGACTGTCGAGTATTGGAATGTGATAAAACTTATCAGGGTGTTCCTCTTTTCATGTCAGACTCAGAAGAATTGACTAGCACTCGAACGAGTGCAAAAAGAACCAAAATTGACCCAATAGTAGCTAAAGTCAAAGTTGAAAAAGAGCTCTCAGAGCTTTCCTCCCACATAGCAGCACAATTAACCCAAGTTTTTTCAAAAGAGGACATTAATTGTTTTGAACATGTAAAAGTTATAACAGATTTAAAATTGCTAGCAACAAAACTTAAAATAAAAGGATCAGTTCAAACATTTGCTTCTGAATTCGAAAAATTTATATTATCTTCAAAAGTTTTAGTGCAAGATTTCAAAGAAATACCTATTTCACAGTTAGAGATGCAATATCGAAATTTTTTAAATAAATTGGAAGAATTAGTAAACACCATCCCTGCAAATGATTTTAAAGATGTAGGGGAGACCGGGGCAGGTTTACGCATGGGGCACGTTTACGCAGCGTACTTTTTCAGAAATGTGTTGTAGTTTGCTCAACATCGGTGACGACAGATTCATCCGGACACCTATCGGATATTCTCACAAGAATTTTAGCGTCAGTCGAGCTTCTGCCTAGCGCGCAGCGAGGATTATCTGTTTTCTGCCAAAGTGAGTAAATTTTGTGGTCAGCTTACTAAACCTTATTGTGAACTAATAATACTTTGTTAAAGATAAACAAATATATAAACGAACGGAGAATTTAATGATCTTTTTAAAAATGTAATTGTTTCGACGGAAATGTTATTGTATTTGGTTGTACATTAGAAATAAGTTAAAAAGTAACGACGGGGCACGTTTACGCAGTAAGAACGCGCGTAAACGTGCCCCGAGGTCGGTGCGTAAATGTGCCCCAGAAGCTTTTTTAGCACCGTATCGCCATAGAACGTCTGTATTTTTAGTCCATTTAGCTTCGCATTTTCTCATTTTATGTTTAATTGAACTACAAATTCATCTCTTGTAGCTAACTATCATATAGTTCTGTACTCATGCTTGTACAATTTAAATTTTATAAACTACTCAGCCTGTAATTTTCTTTATGTTACAGATGGTAAGACATTATGTTACAAAAACTCTTAGAACGATGTGCGACATAAAACTAATGAAAAATACTGTACTAAAAGTGAAACTTGGTCAAGCCACAATTAGAGAGGCAGCCAAAATTTATGGTTTAAATGACAAGATGGTAGGTAATTACTGCAAAAAATGGGCTAACCTATCCAATGAGAACCTGAAAACACAAGATGAAAATGTCAGTAGAAAATTTTTTATAATATTTTGGACTATTTTATGAAGTTTTAAATTGTTTTTTTTTTTTCAATGAAACCAAATACGATTATAAAATTTACATTTAATAATTCACACTGTGAAATTTTTAAATGATATTCAAAGTCATTTTCACTAGATGAAGCTCCCCCACCGCTAATTTAAATACCATTCAATTAGCGGCGCATTCCATTTCAACAGTTAAAGTAGTAAATGTGCAACTAATATTCTATTGCGGGAAAGGTTTTCAATATTCACTAATGTTATTCTGCATGACGCTGGCTACCGTCAAAGCTCTTATACCCCCCACCCCCCCACCTAATGTGGAGGTATATTTTACTTTTTCCAACAATATATAAGCTTTTGGGCGAGTAAATAGGTGTCGAGTGCTATTAATAGAAAAGGGTTTCTTTTTACGTTGCATGTAGCTCATTTATTTATGCATATATTTTCACTCAAAACTTTTTTCTGCAGCTTGATGAACCAACTCCTGATTCAAAGGTTCCATTGACTGCAGAGGCAACATTGGCTCCAAAGAGAAGTCCGCAATCCTTAACTGATTCTCCAGTTAAAGAAGCTCTCAGACAAGAGCAGTTAGAAGCAAAAAAGAAAAAAAATATTTCACAACAAAACAAAACAAGAAACCACTTAAAAATTTACTAGTTTCTGTAGAAGCAGAACAAGAAGATAGCAAAGGAAAAAAAATTAAACCAAAAAATGCCAAAAAGAAACAGTTGGCGTTGGCACCCTCTGCAAAAATTAGCGACTAAAACTACTTAGTCATTTTCTTCATCACTTCGTCATCAGAATCATTCTCTATTCTAATCGGCAATAAGCCCTATGTTTTCAGTTCATCCTACAAAATGTTCTTTTATTAATTTTCTTTATTTTTAGTTAGTAAAAACAGTAACTTTGATGGTTAATATGACTAAGTAGTTTTAGTTGTTAATTGGCAATAAGCCCTGAGTTTTCAGTTTATCTAAAAAATGTTCTTTTATAAATTATCTATTTTTTATTTTCAAACAGTGCAAATTAATTAAAAATTCATTTCTTTCAATACTTGGCACTCTAATAACGTGCCCCTTAATGCGTAAACGTGCCCCGATGTCGATGCGTAAACGTGCCCCGCCTAATGCGTAAACTTGCCCCGGATACGGGGCACGTTTACGCAACAGACTTTGTCCTAAATATTATTTTTTTAACGCTTAAATACAAACACAAGGCGAAAACTGAATGCATAAATTTGAACTTCATTAAATGCTTAATAAGACTATAACATTTGAAATTTCCTAAATTAAAACATAAAAATTAGAAAATTCGCGGAAAAAAATCCGCGTAAACGTGCCCCGGTCTCCCCTAACAAGTAATAGCCTCATTAAAACGTTCCTTTCCAGCAAACAGTGTCTTTTTAAAGATGTAGAACTTGTCATGCACTCAATTTGTGTAGCTGCAACAATTTCTTCTGTAGAATCTGTATGCGAATCTTTAACTTCAAGTTATGAACATCATAACAACAGGAGGTGACCAATCACAGAAGAAACTTCTCACCACAAGATGATGATTTCGATCAATGGTCCTCTTCCTACCAGTTGCGACACTATCGTAGCTGAAGCAATGAACAGTTATTTTGCTCACCAGGAAGACTGGCATTTTGTAAAAAGATCTCACAACATAAAAGACTGGATTGTTTCAAAATGTGTCGATAAGTTAAACAACAGAAATTCTTCCCTTCCCTTTATGATTTCGTATTAGAAAATTTCCACCACTTTGGAGGTTTATTGCTTTTGTAAATAAAAAACTGGTTCAACCATGTGTAGTGGTAGGTTTGGGAAACCCTTTTAGTGAATGAGTGCATTTGTGAAAAATGTTCAGACGTTTTCCAAAGAAAAATGTACCAAGTTTTTCCAAAATAAACTCAATAAAAAAATTTTAAATTTTGAATAACAAACCAAAAAAAAAAAAGAGCATCAAAACCTTAACAACAAAACAAAGGCCTAAATAAATTGACTAGAATCAAAAACAAGGACAAAAATGCTAACACAATAATCAAAGACAAAAATCCTATTTCCTGAAGGAAAGGGAACAATTCTGCATAAAGTGTGTCCCTTAACAACACCTTCAAAGATGGATCAAAATGATTGAAGAATTGGAAACTAATATGATTAAATTTGGACAATTAGAGAATATATGCAACGCTGTCAGACTGACATTACGTGTGCTGCATAGAGGAGGAGCTGGTTTGGGACAAAACTGATGTCTATGAGTGACTCTTGTGTGTCTACAAATTTTTCTCTTCTGGTGATTTTTGATGACTTGAAACTTTTCCTCAGAGGCTGAACGGACGGTAATTTATTGTGATTATTAATTTTTAAATTTGATATAAACTGTTAATATGTATGTATTTTTGCAGAAGTGCTTAATTTTAAACAAATGAGTAGTTTTTGTTGATTCGTTTACAAAATCAAATATGTTCATAAGATTTTCAAGTAAAAGGCAGGATGCTCATGTTTATCTTAATCAAAACTCAGATTACCATGCTTTTTTTCACTACAAAGTGAAAACAATAATAATGACCATATGATTGATATTGGGGGAAAAATAATGATTAAGGTATGGGGGGGGGGGTCTTTAGAACCCCCCCCCCCCCCCCATATTTTAAAGAACTTTTTTTTCTCCCTCTCTTTCACATTTAAATATAAACTTAATTCTTTATTCAAGGGTGAATTAGGCAAAATAATTGTCTGCAGAAAATTTTACAGTTAGAATTTGTGTTCGCAGAAAGCTTTTCATTTTATCTAAGTCTGCCGGGATATAAGTGAGAGTTCATTGTATTTCATTGAATTTTAATGGCAACAAAATCAGAATCCTGTAAGCTTGAGGTTAAAGACCTCCATCACAGAACATAACTATTTTTATCATCTTACCCAGCCTGAACTTTTTCCTTTGTCAAGCTTTCAATCATTTTCTGTCCCAAGTCATATGTAGTTTCCATATCTGTACTTTTTAAAGTTAGTTTACCAACTTTAGAACCCTGCAATAAGGATTAAAAACTAAGTTAAAGCAGAGAGTCTTCTAAAAAGCAGAAGAGATAAATAAAATTTAACTATACACAGATGATTTTTACCAATTGCAAATATGTATTATAAGTACAACCTAATAACCTTTGGTTACAGACTGAAGAACATTTATAAATAATCATTTACTAGTCTATCAGTTTTTCTAGTATTAAATATTTTCTTTAAATTTTACCCAATTTTTGCAATAATTCTTCTATATCTTTCTCTCTTTAATTTGTTCTTACGCTAACAATAAAGACTCCATTTAAAACAACTTTGCAGTAATTTAGGGAGTTTGTATTTTATCTACATTGTTGTTTCATTCACTTTAGCACAAAGCACAATTTTTCTGTTAGTTGAAATTTTTGGTAGGGGAAAAAAATATGAGGGGAAAATATAGTATTTTTTTTGTAATGAAAATGTGTGTACGTGTACACCCATTTTTTTTTCTTTTTGCTTAACGGAGATTGTAATCTAGTACTATAAAGTTCTTTCATTAAAGTTTTGTATCATAGCTCATTGTAAGCCTCTAACTTTCTTTAAGTCACAATGGGGCTGTTGCTGTTCAGCTAATACATTCGAACTAAGAAAATCGGCTTACAAACGTTATATCTCCACATTTTCACCAAAAAATAAAAACAACAGCCAACTCAATGAGACTATGCAAAAAAATTCGCCAACGCACTGAATCTAACAAACCAAGTTTGAATGTGATACACCAAACAATTTTCGGGTATTTGACATTTCTTTCAAGCTACTTACTGGTACTGTATGACTTTTTATCTTTTATCCTCCATTTTATGCCAATTGGATTTTTTTTACAAAAGAGAAACTTTCATTACTGCACAGCAGTCTACGTCGAAAAAGTAAGTCAATACCATCATAACTTTTTTACCGTTTTGATTTCTGCTGGGAAACTTTACATTTATACTATTCAGGTAGTGTACTTTCAGAACAAAGATATCAAATCTTGATCCCTGATCATCGTATAATGTTTATACACTGCGCAGGAAATTGCAATACATTGACAATAACACAATCTTACTAGAAAACAAATTACAATTACATGAACATCAGTTACAATATATCAAATAAAATGCTAAAGAAAGTAATGAAACAGAATAGTTCACTACTTACCGTTCCAGAAACAGGTCGATCAATCTGTATTTCTACTACCTCTCCTTCAATAATTTCAGTTTCTTCTCTATTAGAAATAAAATAAGAAATATAATATGTTGCAAGGAAATAAAAATAAACTGGAATATACTATGAATAATTGATTTAAGTATTTAAAATTACATCTTAGTATTTTATGAGCTATACACAGAACAAAAAAAATTACTATTTTTACTTACAATAAGAAATCAATGATAGTAAACAGATATTTAATTTGATCAAACTTTCCAACAAATTCCTTCTTTGTCAGAAGTTCCTTCATTCATAAGCTCACATCTGCATTGAACAGGGAGGTTCATAGTAACGTAAAACACACATATACAATAATTTGACACTCCTGCTTCATTAACTTTGGATGTAATTCTGAAATTGTGTATGTCTGTGGAGTGGGGGCTACTGTCCAAGTTTTTTTGTGGAGTTCACAAAGGTTTTTTGGGAATTAATGTATTAAAGAGTAAGCATCAAAAGCTGTCCGTCCATTTTTTTAATATTAAATTTATGAGAAAAACCTGAATTTAAAATTATGTTTCAGTATTTTATTAACCTTTTGGATCCAGGCTGTTTTTTTGGACGCAGGTAGGACGACAGTTGAACCACAGATTTCTTTTCCATTGAAAAGAGAACGTATAAACTGTCGTACCAGACGTATGAAACCTTGAAAAAAATCTCCGGCTCCAAATGGTTTGAGTGAAAATCTCAACCCCGTCCTCTAAACTAGACGAGACTTATGGTACAACATGTGTACCGCCCGGCTCCAAAGGGTTAAACTATACATTGAGAACTTTTTATTACTTTTTTACTGAAAATGCAAAATGAAAGCTATTAACACGTTGACTGCCGACTACGAGATAACTCGTAGGTAGCGATCTTTTCAAGGACGCCAACTACGAGTTATCTCGTACTGTATTCACTTGCCATTCTTGTGTTGCTACGATTAAACTCGTAATATATCAGTGCTAATATCGATAGATGGCTTCTTGAGAAAGAACAAAAAATCAATGTTGGCTTTCATGAAAAGACAATTTATATTATACTTTTACTCTTTCATTTTACTTTTAAATTTATTTTTTTATTTTTTTTATTTTACTTTACTTATTACTCTTTTATTTTATAACTATGCTCTAGATTTAGACTTTTTAATAATATAATGTAATAAAATCAAAATTTCATTTTTGGCCAGAAATCTGAAAATTACTGTGGCAGTCAACGTGTTAATAGATATTTCCTTTGCTTAAGCTCTCCAACCAAAGCTAACATGGCTTTTTGTGGGAGGTTCCTTCATCCATAAGCTTACATCTCCTGCACTAAAATGGGAGGGTATAACTGATATACCACCCCAAAAATTACACGCCAAATCTGGCACTCCTTTATGGACTTTTTAGGGTTGCTGTTTCTTATTTTGGTGTTGCCAATTTAGGTTTTTTTCAGCTTTTAGGTTTTTGCTGTTGCCAAATTTAGTGTTTTCTTGCATTTTGTACTATTTTTGAGTTTTTTCTAAAAGTTTTGCGGCAACAAATTTTTTGTGGCAACAATAAAAACAGGTATGTTGCTTGGCGAGAAAAAAAAGTCGCCAAATTTCCAATTTGGGGGGGTATATCAAAGTAGTTCCAATGGGAGGTTTCTAGTAACAACTGAGTGGGGTTTGTTTTCTTTAGTACGGTTTCCATGAAGACAACGCAAAATTTCTAAACTTAATACGCCTAATTTTAAAATAACAGAGTACAGATAGTTGCCCCCCAGGGCGTCACCGTAGTCACTTTGGGAACCCCTGATATAAAATCTTAAGGGGGGCAAGAACTTTATTGTCATCTATTAGATCAAATAACTGAAATTAAAGCTAAAAAAAATCTAAAACAATCATTTGAAATTTGAAAGAATGCTTCAAGGTGCATAGAACTGACATCACAACTAATTTTCAAAGCTTTATGAGCTACCAGCTCTTTGGGGCATCGTAAACAGACAGGAGTAGTTACTTTGCTTCTTTTATTAAACAGTAAGGAATTTAGAGATATGAGAGTGAAAGTGAGTTTGTAATACATACTGAATTCTAACTCCAATGGACTTTCTAAAAGATTGTGTTAGAGCTTCTGTTTTAGACATCTCTAAAGAAAATACTTCACTTCCGGATATGACAGTGAATGGGGTATCAGTACCTAATGCTTGAGCCATTCCTGAAAATAGAAAATTTTATTTCATTAATTTATTTTGCAAATCAAAGTATATCTAGACAAGAGCTGAAAGTGTAATAACCATAAATAAAGGTTAATATCATTTACTTGATTCATTTTTTAATTTGACGTACATAAACACAATAAATGAAAAACATATCAATTCGACCAGGAACAGAATACTTCTGAGTGCCAGAACTAGGTTCAGAAGAAATTTTGCCTTTTTAGTCAAAATATTAGTGATAAAAAAGAGAGAGAGATTTAATTTTTATGTCAGCCAAGACTAATTCTTTCGGTTTAAAAAAAACTAAGACGAATGAAATTGTTTTTTTTAAACCAGAAGACTTAATTTTTTGTTTGGCTTTATAGATGTAAGAAATTTTGCAGCTGACATTGTTTAGGCAAATCATAATGCCAACATCAAAAGATGAAAATTAGGGAGACTTTTACATAAAATTTAGAAGTCTTTACATGAATAAATAAACTGACAAAAATTTGAGAGCAAAAGACATTTTGAAAACATAAATAGCGATTTCTTAAATTAGGCCTGTAAATGACCAAAAACTGCAGTCAAATATGCAAAAAAACTTATCACTTTTAAGTTTAATAATTACTTTAAACAGAGGCATAAATTTATTTTCTCTTGTAAATAATAATAAACATTCTCTGCAGCAAGTCAAGATTTTTGAAATTTAGATATGATCTTATAATGAATTTAACAGCTATAAAAGAAAATTTTTTTTAATTATGCTTCTTTATATTCTAAAACACACTTTTAGAACAAGTTTAAAGAAAATATTAAACCAATTAGTTGGAAATAACAATTACTAAGACATTCATAGAGAGACTTCACTGTAATATCTCTTCATTATTTTAAGATCATACAATCACAAAGTAAAGACATGAGACAAAAATGCTTTCTGATCAATCTTTAGGAACAGAAAAATACATTACACAAAATAATTACCCATAGCAATTGCTGTTTTTCCAGTTCCAGGCTGTCCAGCCATTAAAACAGCTCTCCCAGCAATTTTTGCATCCTTTATCAGTTGAAGTATGAAACCTGCAGCTCTCCTAGCAGGCAGCTGGCCTACCATACCTTGTGACACCTATAAATACAAACTGGTTTCAACAAGCAACTTAAAAGGAACAGCATGGATGTTAATAAAACATTTCACAACTAGAGATTAATAGTCTTTACATGCATCTTGAAAATAAAATTGTTCTTCAAAAATATAATTAAAATAAATAAAAACCTGGTTTAAACAAGTCAAAAAAAAAAAAAACCTTCGATTTCTTTTTCCCTTTTTTAAAAATCAACTCTGCAATTAACATTTTTTGTGTTTTCCCGTAGACACAACAGAGAACCGCAAAATTCCGGATCTGTTAATTCAAAATATTTTCAGTAGAATTATCTATACCTCAGAGAGACTAACGGAAGTCCATTTTCGTTACTTTTCAGGATAAGACGAAAACATTTGTCTAATGCATACAAAGGATGGGACTCATGCCTTTTCAACCCTGTTAAATAATTCTGAAAGAATTTCTTTTACAGAACAACATTCTCATGAAGCAGTTAGTAACCGCCCCATAGCCAGGGCTAAGCAGAGGCGTATTTGGACGTGAGGCCGCCCTGGGCTTTTGAAACTGGCCGCCCCCCCCCCCCTCTTCAGGTGTTAAATTTCAGAGTTGTAAAAAAAAAAAAACTTTATTTACTTGACATAAAATGTATTTTCAAGGTAAACCGTGCAAAGCCCGGTCACACAGCTAGTTAAACATGAAATTGGGTTGGTTGTTAACGACCAGCCAATTGGTAAAAATTCGTCTTTTGCGAATCTCAACTTTTACTACTACAAATCTGCTCTTACATTATTATAAATCAACATTTTTAGTACTTAATTACATTAAGAACTTTCTTTCGAAATTTAAAAGTTTTTGAAATGAATAATCTTCACATATTTGTTTCAAAAATAGTTTTAAAAATTTTAAAAACTTGTTTAAAGATTTAAATGAAAAAAAAATGTTACTAGACCTTATCAACGAACTTGCAATTGGAATAAAGTAAACGAATAACGAAATAACAATAATATTAAAACAATCTGTGCTAGTCCAACAGATGCAGCGACAGCGTTTGCACACTTAATGGTGCGACATCGATGTCGATGTTTTCGAAACATTGTTAAAACATCGATGTTATGGTGTTGATTCTTTTCTCTAACATCGATGTTTTTTCAATGCCGATATTTTATTAATGGAACCTAAAATATCCTTAAAAAATGTAAATACATTTACAGCAGAGACGTGCCGTCTGGGTAGGCAAGGTAGGCAGTGCCTACCCATGAAGAAAACATACCAATTTTTTAATTTCATTAAATGACATGTAATGCGCTCATTTGGAAATATTAAGGCATTAAACAGCGAATAAAGCAGAAAAAATCCCGGAAATGTTCATTTTTCTTCCTTAAAAAGCACCGACTACCGCTGCTTTTCAACCACTGTATCTATACTGTGCGTAGTATTAGGAAGTGCACGTGCCCCGCACTTTTCTCCCCTAATGCTCGAAAAGCGGCGACGAAAGGCTGTCCGAAAAGTGCCTTTGCGGTTTCCTCTTTTCTCCGTCGAAACTTGACTACGTGATGCAGAACTGTGCCTGTAGAGTCTGCGGCGTTTCTACGGTCTAGACGTCTTGATATCGTCTTTTGTACAGTACTGTTGAATGCTTACAGTTTGCTACTCCATTGTCGTGTTTTCTTTTTTATCAAATGCAGTAATTTTCAACTATTTTAGGTTTTTTTTATATCCCGCTTTTTCGTAGGATTAAGTTGAAACTGTATCCAATATGGAAATGAGATATATAAATTATATACATATATGCAGTCGAATATTCCTGTATATGTATTTTATTTGTATTGTAAGTAAACATCTTTCATAGTCATATTTTTTTACTACTTTTTACATTTTATGCGTTTTTAAAGATCAATATTATTCCACAAATCTTCGCATCTGCCTACCCTAGGCATTAATTGACGGCACGTGCCTGATTTACAGTGATGATGAAAATATCAGTATTAATCAGTTATTGCGACATCTATCACATTGAAAGGGAGTTTTCTCCCTTTTGTCTTTAGCAGTCGACTTATATTGCAAATTATTAAGTTTTTTTTCCCAATGATTTTTCACTAAGTAACAGTATCAGATCATCAGAAATTGAGCAAGTGTTATTTGGTGTCTGTAGCTTTAATGGGCTGATAGCGTGGTACAAAAATTTTAATTACCTATTGCATTACCAGCCCCACATCCACATTGTATGAAATGACAGCTATTCATTTGTTTAGTTTACAAAATAAATACATAAACATTTTATTTCGATGAAAGAACCCATAAGAACAAAAATATACAAATATACATCATACATAAATCATACTCACATAGAAGCTCTATTATTTTATATATGTTAATAAATATAGTATACTTAAATTGATTCTAGTTTATTGAGAATATGACTAAATAATTTATTAAAAAAAATAGGTACACTTTAAATTTTTATCCAAATGATTTCTTACAGCATTAAATTAGAATTATAATTACTGATACTGATATCTAAAGTCACCAAACCCTACCGAGAAAAGAGAAATAATAAGTTACGTTAAATTTAGTGATATGTTTTTCCAGTTATTGCTAGAAATACAATTTAACTTTAAGTTGTTTAAAAAAAATTTCTGGACTGCTTTGAGGCAAACAAATCGATCAAATCTGAATAATCAATTTCCTTTGTCAAACTACTTTCTATTGAAAGTATAGCTAAGGAATTTAATCGTGTTTGTGACGTAGTACTGCGCAGAGACTACAGAAGAGAACAGAATTTGTTTTTAACGAGCAAGACCCGGTTTTAATGAACAATTCTTTCTGTCTAGTCTTATCTCCCCAAAAACAACTCTTGTAAAAACATCCCCCACCAAGAAAACCTTAAGCACTCAGCCTTAAAAAGTTATGATATCGAGTTTTCCCGCCAAGTTTGTGACAAACTACTCCTCGCCTGTATGGATAGTTCGTTTAAATTGTTTTCAGTCCTGCCAGGCGGGAAGTTTTTACTCATCAAGCAACCACCTCACTTTACAACCGCCTAACAGTACTGAAAACAATTTATGGGGCTGAGATACAGAGGGGTGAAAACCATGGTTTGGTTACTCGCGTAATCAGTCCTTTGGTCACTCTTTTACATTTTTCTTGACGACGGAAATTTCTTGGCAACTTGTAATTGGTTTTCTTGGCGGGGCGGGACGCTTCCGCGTCCCATGATTCCTGTCTTATCTTTTCTTTTTCTCCCCCTGCGGTTCAATACTTTTGTATGAAAAATTCCACCAGCATTCCAGTGTTATTAAATAAAGAACAGTATTCAATTCAATTAACCTTTTGCATCTGGGCTGTTTATATAGAAATTTTTCTTTCGATCCAGGTAGTACAACAGTTGAACCACATATTTCTTTTCCATTGAAAAGAGAAAGTATAAACTGTCGTACCAGACGTATGAAACCTTGAAAAAATCCCCGGCTCCAATAAGGGTTCGAGTGAAAATTTCAACCCCGTCCTCTAAAGAAAAAAGACTTGGGCAATTCTCAAAAGGTGGGAGCAAACACAGACCTAAACTTTAAAGCTTAAACACCAAATAGTTTTTATTTTAATTCACTCAAATATTTTTGTGTAAAATTATAGTAGTTCTATATAGAGACAGGAATTGACATAAATTATTTTTTAAGTGTTCTTTACACAGCTTTAAAAAATGTTTTTTCTTGCTTGAAGGGGCTATTTTGGACATCCAAAACGTTAACTGAGCAAATGTACCATCAAAAAATATTTTTTTTTAATTATTTCCAAATGTTTCAAAGAAAATTAAAGGTATGCATCATAAAATGAATAATTTTCTAAATCATTTTCCACTAACAAAAAAATCAAGGAAGCATTATTTATTTTTTAAACGATTTTAGAAAAAAGAGTTGGTTGGAAGTTTGATGGATGTCCAAATGTTACGATTTGAATAATACTTATTTTTGAAAACTAAATACATTGTGTATGTGCTTTTAATGTATTTTCTGACCTTAAAATCAATTATTGACTGTTAAAAAGTGTTTCCATTTGTTTTTATACAGTATCTTGGACAGAAAATATTTTTTATTAAACATACTTTTCAGATGTCAAAATTGTGTTACGATCTTAATGCTGATAATTCTTCCTGTTTATTCATTATTACTTATGCCTACTGTCTTTTAATCTTAACAAAACAAGTTATCATGGTGTTAATTTCTAAAATTCATTGGTATTTAGCATTATTAATACGTTATATATTGAACATTAAGTTAAATAACAAAAGCAACGTATTCGACTTACAATGGTGACGATCAGGGGATCGAATCAAAACAAAGACAGCGCTAAAAATCGCCAAGCAGAACGCGTTAGCGCCAGCATACAGTGTACAATAAAGAAGAAAGGTTACCAGCTAGGAACTCCTGTTTGGCGATTTTATCAATTGCGCGCGATTTTATTAATTGCGCGCGCTAAATGAAAATGAAAACAAAATCTCCCTTCTTATTCTTTTGTGAGTGTTCTTTTTTTCTCCTCTTCAAAAAAAAAAAATATCAATGATGTCCAAATGAAAATACCTACTATATAACACAAGAGAAATATTCATCTCAAAACTGATATAAATTTTTGAATTTCAATTAGTTTTTTATTTAAAAAAATACAGGGTGTCCCAGAATTGCGCATACAAATTTGGAGGGGAGGTAGAGAATGTCATGAGGAGCCATAATTACATAGGAAAGCATGGACGGAAACGCACCCCTATCGAGATAATGAGACACAAAGCCAGTTAGGACGCAACACAGAATATTGTGTAAAACGCTTTATTACACACACAAAAAAATAGTAAATGGTATAAGAACATCACAGGATGTGTTCAAAGTTGCGGCCATTCTCTTGTATGCACGCATGACATCTACGCGACATGGATTGGCGGACATGGCTAGGATCCTTGAAATGCCCGGCATTTTTGAAAATGTCCGCCAATCCATGTCGCGTAGATGTCATGCGTGCATACAAGAGAATGGCCGCAACTTCGAACACATCCTTTGATGTTCTTATACCATTTACTATTTTTTTGTGTGTGTAATAAAGCGTTTTACACAATATTCTGTGTTGCGTCCTCACTGGCTTTGTGTCTCATTATCTCGATAGGGGTGCGTTTCCGTCCATGCTTTCCTATGTAATTATGGCTCCTCATGACATTCTCTACCTCCCCTCCAAATTTGTATGCGCAATTCTGGGACACCCTGTATATTAATTCTGGAATTCTTTGGAGTTAAAAAAAATCGTCTGCGATTTTTTGTGAACATATATGAAAATTTTAATTCTATCTTGAAACCATTACAAAATTTTATTACCTGAAAAGCAGTGTAAAGAACCTTAATTAATCCTTCTTAATAATAAATTTTAAAAAATAATTATAATAAATAATTAAGTTTCATTGGAAAAGTTCAAAATCGGATTAACAGTCATTAAAAATTGGAAAACTTACATTATGATGATGTTCAAAACCTGTGTCCTACTGAACAAGAATGTTCAAAACTTGTAACCTACTGAAAAAGGATGTCCAAAATCTGTAACCTACAGAATCTTGATTAAATTTGCTAATAATTCATCTTTACAAATACCAGCTGTCTTTTTATGGTTATATATTATGTTCTAGATGCACATACTATGTAATAAAAACAAATTTGATGTCAAATGAGAAAATTTTTTTAATTGCTTAAAATTAACTTTTTTGTCCCCACCTTTTGAGAATCACCCACTTATGGTACAACATGCGTACCGCCCGGTTAGTAAAGGTTAATTGATGTCATTCTCGCGGCTGATCCGCCCTGCTGTCTTTAAAAAAAAAGGCCTTCACTTTGCATGGAAAAAGTGCCCCCTCCCAACATTGTGCCGCCGTGGGATATAGCCTATTAAGCCCATGCGTAAATGCGGCACTGGAGCTAAGGGAGAAACATGCAATTCACAACCAGCTTGTTTATTCCATCCATGGACTGCAGTTTGGGGCTTATTATGCACTCATTAGCAAGGAATAAGAATTAAATGAGCTGGAGGCAAAAATCCTCTTATAGAGCAAAGAGAGCCAAAAAAAATCTGGTAGCTAATGTGAAATTAGAACACCAGCGAGCGACCGCACTTGGTACGGTACAACTCTAAAATTTTGAGGTTACTGAGCTTTGCCTAATTTGTCGTCTTGTTCTAATTTCACATTTGCTACCAGTTTTTGTTGACTCTTATTGCTCTACTAGCTTAATACCCGGCGTTGCCCGGGTGCTTATTAATACAACATAGCATTCAGGGAAAATAAGTTTGAAAGAGTTCTATTCATATGGGTATAAAGTAATTTGCATCAATCAGTCTCTTAGGTACAAACTTTGAAAAAAACTAAAATATTACAGAAAGTTAAACGTTTACAGAAAAATAGTCTTATCAAAAGGTGAAAATGAAAGATAAATGTTGTCTGTGCTTTGCCGCGTCCACTGGCATGAAATATATGCACATGGAAGTGAAAAAATTGCATCAATTTCACCCGCCAAATTTAAAATATTAACTTTTCTCTATTAACTGTTCCCACCTACAAAGTAAAAATTATTATAACTCAGAAATAAATCTGTTTCTCGTTCTGAAGGCTTATCTCCATTACAGACGCAACTGTAGTCGCATTGCAAATTTGAAATTCAAATCCGTGGCTCTTTTTATAAAGTCCACATGAATTATGATTGTTTTTTACTTATTTCAATGCTAAAAGGAAATAGGTGAGCCTTAAATTGAAAATTCATTACTTTAATCGTAATCATTGTTGGAAAATACTAATATTTAAAAATCTTAAATTTCATCAATTTGAATGCTAAAAGGCCTATCTCGATTACAATATAAATAGGCTAGATTCCAATAAAAGGGTCATTTTTTGACAAAAAATTTAAATTTGAGCTTTTTAGATTTTTTAAAATTTCAAGACCCCGCCTATGAGAATTCTAGGGCATCAAGGAACCTCTGTGTCAAGTTTGATGAAAATCTGACGCAAACTGTGGATTTGTATAGAGAACAAGTATATATATATACATACACTCATTTTTATAGATATAGATAAGAGGATTTTTGCCTCCAGCTGGTTTAATTCCTATTCCATGCTTAAGCACGAAACTGCAGTCCATGGATGGAATAAACAAGCTGGTGGCAATTTGCAATATTCTCATGGATCAATGTGGAATAAAATTCTACATATAATGCAGTAATAAAGTGAAAAAAAAAAAATTTTTTTTTTTTACTTTTGTTAATCTTTGATGTACAGATATGTAACACACATTTTGATTTTAAAGCTAATACTAACCTAGAATTTCCACAAAAATTTTAACTTACCACACGAGGATCTAAGGAATCCTCAAGACCCAAACCTCGGATATGTGAATGAGCTCCAATCCTTTCGATTCGGGTGACATCTCTGAACTCTGATACTTTAGTAGCAGTTTCCTGTTTCAAAAAAAAAAAAAAATAGAGAGAGAGGACTTATGCTACGAATTCTTTACAATTATTAGATACCAGATTTGTAGGGCTGGCTCCAGGGACGTCATTTCGAAATTTTCCAGGGGGGTGCAAAAGGTGCATACACAATGTAAAATTTACCAAAAAGTGGCAAAAACCACGCCCACTTATATGCCAATACATTGATTTCCCAAAGTCAGGGGAAGCAATTGACCCCTCCCCCCCCCCTAAATGACGGGCCTGGCTGGCTCAAAAAATACAAGAATTAAACATTCTGCACTTCAAGCACGTTTTATCTTAAAAACTTGTTTTTTCATTTTAACTTTTTGATCACTAAATTTAAAAGATTGTAATTTAAAGTTTGCACATTACTCATACATTCATATAGTAAACATTGGATAATTTGACATGTCTGAGTTAAATGAGGCAACATATATACTATGAATTATCAGCAAAGCAAAGCTGGACGAACCAAGCAGAAAAAGTTTTTCTCAGAATACCACAAAATAATAATGTTCAGCAATAAAAATTTGTCAAGAGCTCTAAAAAATATACAGAATAATGATGATAAATAAATATAAAGATAGAAAAAAGGTACTTATCCGTTAGCCAGGTATAAGCAAGAAATCCAGAACTCCCCAAAGACGCCAAGCGAAACGAATGACAAAACAGTCAACTGAACTAAAGTTAAAAACATTATCTATATGATTGTAAGAAATTTAGAAGAATTCTATATTATTTGGAGATACATTATTAGGAAATTTTTAGATTGCGCCCAGCAAAGGGATAAGCACCAGGAAAAAAAACGCAAAAATATATTAGAAAAAAAAAGGCAAATGTATTACAAATAGATTATGTTTTCCATCTATTTTCTTTTGGCCAAGGGTCTTTTCTTTTGGTCCGTAAGATTATTAATTTTCTGGAAGGGGCCGGGGAGGCATGGACTTTGTGAACCTCTGCTCTAAAGTAACCAAAGAATAACGAATTTTTACCTGTTCCGGACTTGAAACTTTGTTAGGGGGAGGGGGGCTTTAAAATCTCATCGATTTTGCCTTTCACTTCATGTATTGAAGTTCCCTAATTAACTTTTAGCCCCAACCAGAAAACAATTCTGAGAATGCCACTGCTTGGTTGCAAGAGCAAGTATTGATAGGTGGTGATAAGTAAATTGAGCTTCATTTTACCCTGTCTACCTTTACATATAGGATCACATACCTAGATTCTAAATTAAATTTACTCAAAAGCCAAAAATAATATTTCCTTATCAATCAAGAACAACCCCATCTATTGAGTGTGCATGTTGAAATAGCTGACCGGAACGGACAAAAAAAATTGTACCGCAAAATTCAACAATCACACAAGAGTTTTGTTATCGCTTCATAAACATTACAACAAAAACAATGTATACAAAATAGCAAACATAACAATTGAATGTTCTCAAGTTTTCAAGGGATAAAGACATCTTCTGATGAGAGACATAAATAAAAACAAAGCTTACAGCAAGCATCTTTCAGGACATAAAAATTTCAAAAATACACAAGCAGAAAATCGAATCAAAAGATCGCCACTTTTACGCATGCAGTTCGAAATTTCACCGGCACCATGGCAACTCCACTTTACAAGAAAAGACCTAGGAGTACGGCAGAAAAGGAGGTGTAATTAGCCTCTACAGTGAGCACGTCACAAAGCGAAAGCCACGTGATGGAGTTAGCGCTTTTTGTTTTTACTCGACTTTACTCGCGTTTACTGTGGTTTGACTCGACAACCATATGTATTCACCGGAAAATAAAATTCTTTAATAATTGAATTTAGAAAAATCATTGCGTATTCCATTTTATTTTTTGAATATAATATTAATTTTTACATTTTTAGCTTAATATTTGTTTTAATTATAATCAGAAAATGAAGTAAAAAACTAAAATTATCAAATATATTTACGTTCTACTTTAGTTATTTGTATGTGTAATCAAGTCTTCGAGTCCTTGCAATGATTTTTTCTATACATATAGAACAAAAACTTTTTCTCTGGACTTTTTGAACCTTAAAAATGAAATTAAAAAGAGAGGGGGGGGGAACACAACCACACAGTATATTTTTCCTATCAACAGAATATTTTTCTAACCCCTCCCCTCCCCCTTCCTCTTCTTTTATCTTTTTTTTTTTTTTTTTAATGTCACTCACTGAACAAAAAAATGTTTAAAATGCTGCACTGTTGACTAAACTTGAAGTCTTGATTTATTAAGACACCCAGATCCACAACATTCTCTGCCTTACTAATGACTGAACCCTGTAAATAATAGCTTGTATGCTTATTTCCATGACCTAAATGCAGCACTTGACATTTCCCAACATTTACTGCCATACCCCACTTATCTGCCCACTTAGTAATATGATCCAAATCCTCTTGCAGCTGATTTACTTGTTCATCATTTTCTACAACCCCCATAACTTTGACGTCATCAGCAAAACAATTCATGTTTCCAGAAACATTTTCATGAATATCATTCATAAAAATAATAAACAAAAGTGGACCTAAAACTGATCCTTGGGGAACCCCACTTAAAACCTCACTCCATTTAGAATGGTTACCCCTTACAACTACTCTTTGTTTCCTTCCTGTCAGCCAATTCCTAACCCAAACTAAAATTTTACCTCCAATTCCTATATCAGCTAATTTACTGAGTAGTGCAACATGCGGTACCTTATCGAAAGCTTTTTGAAAATCAATGTAAACAACATCTACACACTTTTTGTTATCTAAAGCCATGGTGACCTTGTCATAAAAATGTAATAAATTAGTAGCACACGATTTACCTTTCCTGAAACCATACTGCAAACTAGTCAACAGACCATTATTTTCTAAGAAATTCATAATCTTAATTTTAAATAACGTTTCAAAAATTTTGCAAACCACTGAAGTAAGACTGACAGGTCTATAATTTCCTGCATTACCTCTAGACCCTTTCTTGAAGAGTGGCGTAATGTTAGCCAGTTTCCAGTCTTCTGGCACTGTCCCTGAGTTATACGAAGCATTGAAAATTTTTACAATAGTATCTACTAATTCCTCTGCACATTCAACTAGAATTTTTGGATAAATATTATCTGGTCCCGGAGCTTTAGTTGTTTTAATTTTTTTCAAATGAAGTTAAACGTCCTCCCTAGAAAAAACAAAATCCTCAAGCTGTAAAGTAGCTTGTGTCTTATTTGTGTCAACTGTTGAGATACAGTTATCGTTAAAAACACTGAAAAAAAAGTCATTTAGAATATTAGCAATGAGGTACTTTCACGTGACGTCACAGCCGTTTGTTGTCCATACGACTCCCGACGACTCTCTCTGCTGACTTGTGCCATGCTTGATGCTTATGTTTAGGAATCCATTGCTGGCCACCCAGTTGCTGTCATCTCACCGTTGCAAAATTGGATAAACTAACAATTTAGTCTCACTGCTATTTGAAAGATTTTAGTTTGTTCTAAATGTATACTTGTTATGAAAACTTGAGCAAATTCTTTTTGATGCAAACGAATATACTGTAGAACAAATGAAAGTTTTTCAGGGGTTTAAAGAAAAGTTTGTTTCGAGCGTACGATTTCAACATGTAAGTGAACAACTTATGGAAATAATAAGAAGTTCTTATCCCTCAGATTTTGCGTTAGACTATTTTTTGTTGTTCATATTTTTATGCGTTTTAAACATTCGTAGAGAGCTTTGAAAGTTTTGTTTATTACTTAGAGAGTCTGCACTTTTTTGTAGTGAATTTTATCGAATCAAGTATCACAAGGAGTGTGTTGATATTTTTGTTACTACAGGAGAAACATATTAAGTGTTCAACTGAGCAAACAGACTTATGAAATAAAAATTTACTACAGCAATCACTCTAGCTGATTTTACGTTTCTAATCAATATGCTTTTAATAAGACTTTATTAAGCTGCATAATTAAATTAGACATGAGATTTCCTATTTACTCAATTACAGTGGATTTTATGGATTGATAATTATATTGACATCATTCAACGAATAAAGAGTTTCAAATTTTTAATTTTATGATAAAATGGATTTGACTAACAACTAAGTTTTCTGCTTTCGTGGTCAGTCAAAGTCACTCATCTTTTTATGTTTATATAACAAGGTGAATAAAATGCAGGGGCGGC